>BKZX01027330.1:6417-38252 GCA_014362285.1 Fagus crenata
CGAGCCTTTCGGCGCTCGGTTCCATTTTGAAAATTTTTTAGGGAACCAAAGTCGGTCGATGTGAGGGTTGTACTTTTAATTGAGGGCGACAAGACTATGTACATGATGGTTACAAGCGCACCAACAAAAAGATGTACTCTCACATTACCAAAATTAGATGAGCCTTTCGACGTTTGGTTCCATTTTGAAAGATTTTTTAGGGAACCGACGTCAGTCGATGTGAGGGTCATACTCTTGGTTAAATACGACAAGACTATGTACATCCCACATTGAGTTGGAAACTCTTAGGGCTTGAGTGGTTTGCAACGGGTATCGACAACGTGGTTATCTTTTCCCTTTATCAAACAACGACATGCAAACAAAGGTTCAAAGAGATAGAACCTAGCTCGACTCCATTTATTTTATCACCACCTAGAAAATAGCATAACGCTTTTCCCTTGACTCATTTTGAAAAGACACATCCTATTTTCGGGTATCCTATCTTAGGTTGGATGTTCACTCGGTTGGCCTTTACCAGAGCCCTCATAGGTAAGTTTTCTATTCTATAGTTCACTATATGCAACATGGTATGACACGGTTTGGAATTCTGTTTCCTAAAGGGGCCGATGATCATGCCCATTTCGTCCTCCTGAAGGAAGTCAAAAGGGTATTGGATCACCGGGGAAGCACTTGCACGCCTCCCTCGATCTCCACGGGTGTGGAAGGAGAAAGGTGGATTCTCGTGTTCCATGTTCTAGATATAAAAGGGTTTGTGGTGGAGCCTGTACCAGCCCGGCCGCCACCTGAGTCCGGGTTTGACCCAAAAGTCCAATGAGGGTAAATGTCATGATTTTGAAAACAAAAAGGGAAAAGACTCTTTTTTTTGTACAAGGCACAATATATAATATGTGTTGCATAAAATAAATCTCTATCCTATGTTCGCAGTATATATGTACAAGAATATAGACATGCTAAAATCAAAACACTATACAAGATGAAATAAAGAGTGTAAATCAAACAATGAATACCAACAAATATATACACACATGCTTAGCAAAGAAAACACCAAAAGACTATAGGCTTAAACCCTCTAAGTCCCCAGTGGAGTCGCCAAGCTGTCGACACCGGTGGAAAATTTCTGACCTAAAAGTGTTAGGTCTTTACTTCTTTTTTCCTAGATCCCGACCCCCATTTGGCGAGTGTGTGTGTGATCTCTATCTCTTTTTCATTTCGAGATATGAGTTGTTGTGTGTGTGTGTGATCTCTATCTCTTTTCCGTTTCGAGATATGAGTTATGTGTGTGTGTGGGAACACGTGTACATGTGTGCATGTGAGCACAAGTTTGGAGTCGCCACCAATCATGGGAAATTTAAGGTGTGATTGGGCACCTATGTCTAATAGATTTTATCTTGTTTAGACATTTACAACAAAATGGTCTTGAACCAGAGATGGGTTCGGGGGTTTGCTTATGCGTGGGGAAGGTGTTAGGCACCCCACGACATCCGTTTAAGAAAACAGTTACCTTCCTTCTAGTGTTCCCTTTATTTGCTAAGCCTAGGTTTGTTGGTTTTAATTATGAACAAATATCCCGATTTCCGTCGTGCGATGCACCAAAAATGGCAAACGCAATGTGACTTTGTTCGGTTTTGATTAGACTCTTTATTTCACCGTCCCTCATCTTTGTATCTTTTAAATTTCTGGGTGTTTCGGTGGTAGGATATACTTGAAATCCTAACACCTAGTGTCGGGACAAACAATTAAAGTTTTTGGTGCCATATTCAGGATCTCTTTACCCTTGATTTCCAAGAGTAAAGTGGTCCGTCAAATGGCGGGGTTTTGGATGATTAATTCACACTTTGGGGAATTTTAGACCATGATCCTATGGGAGTTAGAATGTGTAGAATTCCTTATATGAAAGCACGTACCAGCCACGCCCCCGTGTAAAGGACTCATACCATGGTGTCCCAGAAGCCAGGGCGAGCCGTTGCCCCTAGGTTGCACCAACTTCGTTTCTAACGCCCACATTACCATGTTTACTCTTTTTAAAGTTTTCATGGCAAAGTGTATTTTAATCACATTTTTTATATCAAAGCGGATAAACAAGCAAGCAAGTAATCGTGGCTTCAAAATGGTAAAACATTCAAACAAAGTAATCACGGCATGGTTGCAGCACATAAATCACAAGAATGAATGAGTATGGGATGATCACGACATGTTTACAGCACATAAATCATAAAAATGAATGAGGATGGCAAATATGGGTTGACATAAATATAACGCTTAATCGCAAAGTGTAATTTATGACAACGTGAGAATTTTTAGGGAAAGAGTCAAGACCTCGTGGGGTCGGGATTCGATACTATTGAAAGACCTACTCAAATCTCGACACCACCTTAGGATTTACATGAATAAAATAAAGCAATCTAAAAAGGATTCAATGCCTCTCAGGCTTACACAAAGGGTTAGTGCTATTGAAAGACTTACCTAAACCTTCGAGGCCGAATAGGACTTATATGTGTGAAAATCATTTTGGAAAAGGGTTTCAATGCTTTTCGGGCTTATACAAAGGGTTAGTGTTATTGAGAGACTTAACTAAACCTTTGATGCCAAATAGGACTCATATGAGCGAAAATCATTTCAAAAAGGGGTTTCAATGCCTCTCGGGCTTACACAAAGGGTTAGTGCTATTGAAAGACTTACCTAAACTTTTGATGCCAAATAGGACTTATATGAGTGAAAATCATTTTGAAAAGGGGGTTTCAATGCCACTCGGGCTTACACAAAGGGTTAGTGCTATTGAAAGACTTACCTAAACCTTTGATGCCAAATAGGACTTATATTAGTGAAAATCATTTTCGAAAATACATTGGTGATTTTGCGGGTCCAACGCCTCATGGATTTACATGGGGTTTAGTGCTATTAAAAGACTTACCTAAAACCACCAATACCAATCGGTGTTTTCATGCCCAAAATTCAAGGAAAGAAAAGGGATGGGCAAACAATATTTACAACATAGTAAATAATGAAATAATGGCAATAAATAAATTTAAAGCATGACGGGAAGCAATAAATGTATTTAAAGCGGTAATAAGTCTAAGACACGGGATTTTCGTGGGTCCAATACCTTATGGAATTACATGGTTGTTAATGCCTCATTAAGGTCTTACATAATCCACCACGACCAATCGGGATTATCACGCCCAAAATTAAAGGGGGAGAAAGTAACAATACCCACAACGTAATAAGGCGGTAAATAACGGTATTTAAACATGTGGGTATGTTTTTCGGATCAAATACCTCATGGGCTAACATGGTTGTTAAGGCCTCATAGAGGGCTTATATAATCCACCAAAGCCACTCGGGATTGTCATACCCATTTTTCAAAGGGGAAAAGTAGGGGATATTCACACTATAATATTCACAACATAGTAAACATAAATAAAGCAATAAATGAATTTAAGGCATTACGGAAAGCAATAAAAAAATTTAAAGCAAGTAGAATCTAAAACAAAGGGGGGTTTTTATGGATCCAATGCCCTATGGAATTACGTGATGATTAATGCCTCTTTGAGGTCTCACATAATCCATCACGACCAATCGGGATTATCATGCCCATTTTACAAAGGGGAAAAATGGGGAAGAAAATAATCACAATGTGATAAAGCGGTAAATGACGGTATTTAAACACGGGGGTGTGTTTTTTGGGTCAAATACCTCGTGGGCTAACACGGTTGTTACGGCCTCATGGAGGACTTATGTAATCCGCCAAAGCCACTTGGGATTGTCATACCCAAACACACGGGAAAGGGGGATATTCACAATACAATATTCACAAGTGCGTAATAAACATAAATAAAGCAATAAATGAACTAGAAGAACATGAATAAAGCAATAAATGGACTAGAAAGCATAATAAAGCAATAAATGGACTAGAAAGCATAATAAAGAAATAAATAGACTAGAAAGCATAAATAAAGCAATAAATAGACTAGGAAATATAAACATGAGTGGATCCTTGTGAATCCCTTCCCATTTTAGGGATCATCACTAGTCACCTCCACTAAAAAGGAAGAAAAAGAGAGAAGAAAGGAGAGAGAAAGAGCTTAGCGAGAGAGAGTACCTAGGGAGGAGTCTCTCACTCTAAAACTACCCAAAAACCCCTCCTAAAGACCCCTAAAACCCCTATTTCTGCCTATTCTAACGCTCAAGGAGCCTAGAGGCCGAGCAAAATCGTGTAAATGAGGGGGGGGTATGGCTTTATTTATAGGCGGAGCTGCACGCCTCGCGCGGCATGATGCTGCGCGGCGCATGATGATGCCACGTGAGTCGTACAGCTTGCCACGTGGCAGTCTTATCTGCCACGCAGCCCCTCCTCCGAATCCTCCTCGGTTTTTGCGCGCGTACCCTTTTCTGACCTGATTTTCGAGGGCAGTTTTGGAGGACTTCTGGTACTCAAAATGGGTCATGCAGCATATCGTCAGAAATCTCTCGACGTCTACTTTCCAACGATGAAGTGCACAAATCGGAGTTCGGACGGGAGAGTTATGGCTCCTGGAAGTCGGGGTGACGGAGCTATTTTTGCGTGTTTTTTCGGCTAAGATTCCGGTCAAATGGGGGATGCCACCGGCGAACCGAGAGTTGCACGTCGTAGCTGGAGTCGTCATCTTTCCAACGCACCTGGGCCCGCGGGTCAACTTGCAGCGAGTCGGAAAGCCTTTGCGCGCGAAGGCGGTTGTTCGGGAGAAAAATGCGTCAAATCTTCGGTCCATTTTTCCTCGCTTTTTGTCTATGTTTGCGCGCGTATTTGACCTAGCTCCCGAAGTCGGTTTTCGATGTTCTTGGTATCTTCGGAAAGCTTGCGCTACCCTCTCCCTTAAGGTTTTGGACTTGCGGGAAACCGAGCTTGGGTTCACGAGATATGGTTCCGCGAACAGGGGCCGCCGGAGTGTTTTTGGTCCATTGGAGGACATTTTTCCGATCGAGATTCCGGCTAGACCGGGGAAGATCTTGGCGATCCGAGAGTTCCACATTGTGCATGAACGCGTCCTCTTTCCAACGTGCCTGGGCTTGCGGATCAAATTGTTGTGAGTCAGGAAGACTCTATGCGCAAGCGTGGCAACGTCGGGGGAAAAGATCCGGAATTTTCAGCATAGCTTTATTCCGCCGGCCTATTTTCACGTGCGTGGTAGACGTAGCTCCCGATATCGGATTTTGGCGATCTTGGTATCGTCGGAAAGCTTGTGCTGCCTACTTTCTAAAAGTACAGGCCTTGCACAGAGGCGAGCTTGGGTTCGCAAGATATGATCTTGCGAACAGAGGCCGTTGGCATGTTCCTTATGCCAAGGGTTCATTTTCTGATCGAGATTCCGGCTTGACCGGAGGAGCTCTTGACGATCCGGAAGTTGCACGTCATATTTGAAGTAACCCTCTTGCTTAAAGGTTTCAGCTTGCGGACTAAGTTACCGCCGGTTGGAAAGAATCCGCGTGAAAACGTCGCCTCCCGAATAAGCTGTTTTGTCAACAACACTTAGCAAAATTTGGCTAAGTGTTGGACTGTTTTTTCACAGTTTTGTCTATAACTCCCTCGTTTCTCATCCGTTTTTGACCCGTAAAGTATCGAATCGAAGCTCTCGACATGCTCTACACACTGGTTAGAGGGTGGTCAGTTCGATCCAGCTTTCGGTCTGGTCAACGGTCTGGTCAAACCTCGGTCAAACTTGGTCAAAGTTCTCCGAATTCTGGGAAATGTATCCTAGACCGCGTTTTGAGGGTTTTCGGGTATAGTGGGCCCCAGTTGGGTCAGAAACAGCTTGGTCAAACTCCGGTCAAACTTGGTCAACCTCGGTCAAACTTGGTCAAAGCTCTCCGGACTCTGGGAAATGTATCCCGGACCACGTTTTGAGGGTTTCTAGGTATAC
The DNA here is from genome assembly GCA_014362285.1 of Fagus crenata. NCBI lineage: Eukaryota > Viridiplantae > Streptophyta > Magnoliopsida > Fagales > Fagaceae > Fagus > Fagus crenata. The sequence continues at coordinate 12,315 of BKZX01027330.1, forward strand.
TGGACCCCAGTCGGGTTGGAAACAGCTTGGTCAAACCTTGGTCAAACTTGGTCAACTTCTGGTCAAACTTGGTCAACCTTGGGAAAACTTAGTCAGATTTTGGGAAATCTGCCCGAGACCCCGTTTTAAGGTTATTTGACATGGCGAGCCCTCGTCGGATCAGGCCGGCTTGGTTCGGGCTACCTCGTTTCGCGTGTCGATATCCAAGAAAATCCCGGGGGTAAAAATGGGGTTATGACACTAATAACGTGTGGGGGAAAGAGTTTGACTTTGAAGCTATCCAAACCTCTCTCCCTCTTCTCCCTCATCCCCACATTTCTCTTCGCCACACGATCACACACACTCTCACTTTCTCTCTCTAGAATTCTCTGTTTCTCTCTCTAAAACTCTTCATGGCTTTACAGTTAGTCTCTCCCATTCCGAGCCTCCTTCGCTCCTCCAATGGCAACTCTCTCACTCAGCCTCTGCCGCTCAAGAACACTAGCCCGTGCATCCTCTGCTCTCACCACTCGAATCGAGCCACTGCCGTTTCCTGCCACCACCGAGCAGGTAAAGTCTCTCTCCAAGCTTCAAATCTCTCCTTCTCTCTTTTCACAGACCCATCTAACCAAGCCACTCGAAAAGCACCGATCCACTCTCTCTCGATCTAACACTTGATAATCACCGATCTACTCGCTCATGATTGCATTTGTTTTTTGTTTGGGGTTTGGTTTATTATGGGAATTGAGTGGTTTTGCTTCTAAATTTCTTTCATTTCATTTTTTTTTGGATTTATGGATAATTGAGCATGATGATTGGGGTTTTGAACTTTTACTATGTTTTGTTACTACCTGCCATTTGGGTTTGAGGAAATTGATTCATTTTCTTCATAAAGTTGGAGAATTGCATTAATTTGTGTTTTGTTTTGTCTCCCACTCTTTGTTTGGTACTGTTTGGTTGGTGTTTTGGAAATTTTCTTTTTAAGAGTTTTTGACATATACAACTAAACTCAATTGGATGATGATGAATTAATCTTTGACACATGTATTATATAGGAGTACTTAGTTCAACTTAATTCAATTTTGCTTTCGAAAGCAAGAAGGAAATGTTAATCATAGTCTCTGCAATCATTTGATGATGCATTTATTTTAAGTGAAAACAACTAACTAACAAATATTTTATGAATGTGTTTTATGTTTTGTAGGCCGATTGCCAAAGAATTCGGTAACAAATTTTGCTTGAATTATATTACGAATGTTTGCTGCCCAAAGTTGTCGAAAGCTAAATTTGCCGTGCCCAAAGCTATCAAATGTGCCGTGCTTGCTGCCAAAAGCTGCCCAATTCTTTACTAAAATAGAGTTTTATGTTTTGCTAGATGTTTGTTCTTTTTGTGTCTTGCTAAACGTTTCTTCTTTTGGTATTTAATCTTTTGGTTGCTCTATTTTTTCTATACTTGAGATTATATTAAAGATAGTCAACAGAAACAATATCTTATGGTTTTGTAAATGGAGTAAATAAATTAAATGGTGAAATTGGTTGGCAACATTTGCGTATATTTAAGGTTACCCATGAGTAACCTATTACATAAACTTTCTTTTATATTTAATGTTACCCAGGAGTAACTTATTGCCATTGGAATCTTCATATTACTCATTGTGAAAAATATAAAAAAAGAATCTTTAAAAATGTTCTCCAAATTGTGGTGAAACTCAATATGTTCAAACAAATATCCAGAAAGTGTGAACAATATTGTCCACACTTGAATAAAATTGTCCACATTTTCTAAGTAGACTCGATTTTAAAATTTAATAATCCATGCCACTGGATGGAAAAATCCAGGCCACTGGATTAAGGCAGTGATTCCATCATGATTCTTTTATGCATTAGCGAAGGAGTTTAATGTGATTCCAGGTTTCCATAAGGCGAATTTCTGTTTTAAAGTTCAAAACATCTCCAAGACCCATTCAAAAACAAGTTTTGAGACCAAATTTCTAGAAAACACTTTCTTGGTTTACTTGAATATTCATACATAGACTCGAATGTTCATACTAACAGTGTTCACATTTTCTGGATAGACTCGAATATTCATACCAATTCCCAAAAAGTGTGGACAACATTGTCCACACTTAAATAAAATTGTCCACATTTTCTGGGTAGACTCGAATGTTCATATTAATACTATTCACATTTTTTGGGTAGACTCGAATGTTCATACCAATTCCCAGAAAGTGTTCACAATATTGTCCACACTTAAATAAAATTGTCCACATTTTCTAGGTAGACTCGAATGTTCGTACTAATACTGTTCACATTTTATTATTTTCAATCTCAACTAAGATCACTCAAAATTAAATCTCTATTTCCAAACAAAAAAAAAAAACCATTCAAAACCTTACAAATATCAAACCCAACACATTTTCTTCCCCAATACAATGAAACCCACAATTTTAAACATCAAATCTTCTCTTCGTGAAACCATTCCCAAACCCAAAGAAAACTCAAATCTACAAATATCAAAAGCTCTCTCTGTGAAATCATTCCCAAACCCAAACAAATCCACTCTTTCAAACATCAAACCTACACACACACCTTCAAATATCAAGTCATGCCTTCATGAGGGGAGCTCACATCTTCAATGGATGAGAGAGTTTCGGAGGAGTAGAACTTTAATGGAGGAGAGAGTTTTGGGAGAGCATAGCTTCAACGGAGGAGAAAGCTTTGCAAGAGAGAGAATCTATGTTGCTGTGAATAGAGAGAGTGAAAGTAAGAGTAAAAGAGGTGTTTGGTTACAAGAATAGCTAAACTTGGAATAGTTAATTGGGAATAGGAGTTTTGTCTTTTAGTGGTGGTATGAAAATACTATTTCACACCGTGTGTGAAATAGTACGGTGTGAAATAGTGATTTCACATTACCATTAAAAGACAAACTGGTTATTCTCGGTTTGTTATTCCAATTTCCACTATCCCTGTAACAAAAGACCCATTTTTCCTCATTTTTTCTAAAACTTTCTCTCTCCTCCCGAATGCTCTCTCCTCCCCTCCCCGAAATCTTTCTCTTCCTCCATTGATTTTCTACTCCTCCTCAAATCTGTCTTCATGAAGCCATGGATCTTTCTCCCTCGAAGGTTTTTCCTCTATTGAAGTTTGAAGTTTGAAAGAGTTGGGGTTTGAAAGAGTTGATTTCAGATCTGATTTGGGTTTAAAGATTTGGGTTAAATTTGGGTTTTATTTGGGTTTGGGAATGGTTTCAGTTTTGATGTTTGAATTTGAGGTTTGATTGTATTTGTGAGGGTTTTGATGATTTTGTTAGGATTTGGAAATAATAAAAGTTGAACGTTTTGTTGGGTTTAATATTTTTCTGAGAGTTTGGGTGATTTTGGTTGAGATTGGAAATAATAAAGTTTGGTTTTTTTGATTTTGAAGTGATTTTGGTTGGTTGAAATAAAAAATAATAAAATTGTTACAAAGATGCTAAGAAACATGTTTAATAGATGCCAAGAAATATGACCAATTCGTATGAACATGTTTAAATGTTCATACAATTTTCCAGAAAATGTGGACAAAAACATGAAATCATGGACAAAAATTTCGAGTCTACTTATGAACATTTAAGTGAACCCAGAAATGTTCATACAATTTTCCAGAAAATATGGACAAAATATAAAATTATAGACAAAAACATGAAATTATGGACAAACATTTCGAGTCTACTTATGAACATTCAAGTGAATGTTCATGAATGTTCATAAGTAGACTCGAAATCTTTGTCCATAATTTCATGTTTTTGTCCACATTTTCCAGAAAATTGTATGAACATTTCTAGGTTTACTTAAATGTTCATAAGTAGACTCGAAATTTTTGTCCATAATTTCATGTTTTTGTCCACATTTTTTGGAAAATAGTATGAACATTCGAGTCTACACATGAACATTTAAGTGAACCCAGAAAGTGTTTTCTAGAAATTTGAATGGGTCTTGGAGATGTTTTGGACTTTAAAACACAAATTTGCCTCATGGAAACCTGGAATTGCGTTCAACTCCTTCGCTGATGCAATAAGAATCATGATGGAGTCAAGAATATATTAAAGTGGCTTGGATTTTTCCATCTAGTGGCCTGGGTTATAAAATTTTAAAATCGAGTGTACCCAGAAAATGTAGACAATGGCAATAGGTTGCTCCTGGGTAACATTAAATATAAAAGAAACTTATGGGTAACCTAAAATATACGCAAATGTTTCCAACCAATTTCACCATTTCATTTATTTACTCAATTTACAAAATCATAAGATATTGTTTCTGTTGACTACCTTTAATACAATCTAATGTATAGAAAAAATAGAGCAACCAAAATTTTAAATACAAAAAGAAGAAACGTATAGCAAAATACAAAAACAACAAATGTGTATCAAAACATAAAACTATATGTCGGTAAAGAATTAGGCAGTTTTGGGCAGCAAGCACGGCACAATCAAATTGGGCAGTTTTAGCTTTGTACAGCTTTGGGCAGTAAGGAATTGTAATATAATTCCAGCAGAATGCGTTGCCGAATTCTTTGGCAATCATCCTACAAAACATAAAAGACATTTAGAAATTATTGGTTAGTTAGTTGTTTTGACTTAAAATGAACACATTAATGCATCATGAAATGAAGGTGTGGAAATCATACCTCTCCAAACTGTACTATCTTGTTTAAAAAAAAATCAAGGATTCCATGTATGTCAACATGAAAATCCCACAGTCGGAGCTGGAAAAAATGAGGCAAAAGTACATAAAAATCAACACTAATTAACATAATTTATGGAAATTTACTTCACTCAAAATTTAGATTCATAACATCCATAGAAACCAACATGTACCAACCACCAACGTAGAAACCAACATGTACCAACAACCAACGTAACATCCATATCATCCATAGAAAATGTGAAAAATTATCTTTAAGTTTGGATAATATTGTCCACATTTTCTGGAAAATAGTATGAACATTGAAGTGAACCCAAAAACCAACATAGCAACCAATAATTACATTTGAGTTATCAACCAACAACCAACATCTCAATTACATTTAATGAATCAAAACACCAACAATCAACATAGCAACCAACAATTGTATTTGAATTATCAAAACACATTAAAAGAGAATATGAACTTACTTACACAGTCTACATTAAAAGGCAAGAAAATTTTGAAGGCCAAATCATAAATTTCCATCTGTGATTGATGAGAAATCCCTCGAGGCAGTACACTCAAATTTGTCTCAATATATTTGTGGTCATGATAGATATTGGTACTTACGCGTAGTGAACTTGGTTTGGTATGTCATTCTTGTGTTCTAGGAGCCATGTTTCAACATCCTTATGGCCCAACTTCTCTACACAAAGCTGCTCCAAAACTTTTCGCTATGATACAAACAGCAGAAAGTAGTATCAGCAGGATTAACTAAGTTAGTACTGGGTCAGCAAGAAAATTGAAATGAAAAACAAGTGTTTACCAAAATTGGCGCCCAAGGTCTATGTGTCGCACTAGGTAAAGAATAAAAAAAATAGAAAACTTTAGCTAGGCAATCTATAACCAGCATTACAAAATGGCCATTGTGGCATACTAGAATAGAAATCTGCATTAAGAAACACGAAAGGGTAGGTCATACACAGTTTTTTCAGAATAGATATGTAACGACAGTTTTTGACAAAATGAAGTTGGAAAAGTTCTCTAATTACTTGGTTGCAATTTTCCGGCATTGCGTATACCCAACTAGGGCAGAACATAGATTCTGGTCCAAACTGGTCATCATTAATGGGTTGTTTACCCTTTCTTGTTCTTTTACTTCTTTGTGTTGAAGTTGACTAAGCTGAAGCCAGGATCGTAGTCTGCATAAATCATAGTTAGTTATTTCAACAAAAGAGCTCGCTGTATTGACATCATTCATAGAGTAAAAGTATGAACAAGTATTTGTCAAGGTTAAAATTTTGTTATTTTACCCCACCATGTATGGTTATTATATAGTTTATGTACGGTGAAGGGTGGCCGCTTTCAGTGAGTTTTTCCATAAGTACATCCTTGAAACAGTCCACCACCTGCGTGTGTCACACTTGCTTAGTAAACAATATGGAATTGTAAAACTTATGTCTCAAATATGTAATAAAGAAATGGATCTAAAATGCAAAATGAGGATGTAATTATCGCGGTGGATATCCACTTAGAACTTTGTTCCTAAGCTTGATCACCTAACAAGGATGACACATCTCGACCCATGATCTTATATGTTTTGGTCGAGATTGCAACCCATTGCTATCAACCCCACTGGCCATAGAAAATTTTTTAGGAATTATAAACCAGTATGAAATAATATATCTAATTACTTAATAAATCATTATATAATTTAAAGAAAGTAGTTGTTACAACCTTCTTCTAGTGACCCGCCTTGTCGCGAATGACTATTTCTTCCTTAAATCAACCAAGATAGCCTCGTCATGAGCTGTTGGTTGGTACAGAAAATGAGCATCCACCCACTGCTCATATGTGATTTTTAAACATGAAGTACATAAAATTATTTCATATGTGATTTTTAAACAAAAAAAAATTAAAGCATGAACCTAACATAAAGTAAACTTGCATTTCTTAAGTACTTTATCGTTAAACAACACACGTACCTCATTTCTAACCGATTCCGATTTAGGGGGTACTATCATTACATTCTTTTGGGTTCGTGTTTTCGCCCTTGTATACTTCACACTAGTAGCTCTCTTCGATGGTGAACTCACCAAATCCACCATAGCTGCAGCTGCAGCTGCAGCTGCCTCCCCTTCATTGTCCCGCTTCGATGGTGAGCTTGCCAAGTCCACCATGGCTGCCTTGACCTTCTTTTTGGCAGGTTTGCCTCTCTTGATAGCCTTGGACGGTGAGCTTAGCAAGTCCACAATGGGGGTTTGAATGGGTAGCTGGCTTTGAATGGGTGGCTGGTTTCGTTCTAAGTTTTGTGAAGGTGGAGGCTGGTTTTGTTGAACAATGGGGCTAGACTCTATCACCGTGGCCAGCAGACCCTTCACATGGTGAAGCTCATCCTCTAAGTGCTTAACATGGCATGATAGAGCTTCCCATTCAGTCCTCTCAACTTGGAACTGTAGCTGGCATTGGTTGGACAGCGTCTAAGTTGTATTGTTTGGTCCAGTCCCATCATGCCTTAATATGGCTGTGTGCGAGCTGCCATAGGTTTCTTGTAAGGTTTTTATGGCTTCTTGTACCACGGATTCCTGTTGCTCCCATGGCATCGCTGCAAGCACGCACAGCACCTGTAAATTGCACGATATGAATTAAAACAATAAAATACTAACATACAACATCTTTATAAGAAACTAACATTGATATTAAATTAGTACTCAACTTTAGTGTAAGATACTTACATTGGCACTATTACTAAAAGCCTCCGTTGCCTTCTTACTAAACATTCGTTGGTGAGTCCATGCTAAGAATCTTAGGAAAGGTTGGTTAATTTAAGCATGCTTCTGACCAATCCCTAAGTGCTCGCATGCCCAAATCTGCATAAATGATGACATCAATGGTAAGTTTTAAAATAAAACAAAAGTTAGAATGGTTGTGGAGTAAACAACTCTAACAAAAACATTTTATCTGAAGTAAAGCAATGCAACCTTGAACGTGCAAGTTGCCTCTAGTTTTGTGCGCTTTCTGCGATGCAGCTGCGCAATTTAAACCACTAACCAATAACTCATACACTGCCTTCCCCCATGCATATCTACCTAGGTTGGGTCGATAATCAAGCAGTGGGAAAAGGTTTGTGGTGACTTTTTGGGAGATGGTAGGAAACAAAAAATAGCTCAAGACAAGGGCCATATACAACCTAACCCTATCTGAGACTTTTATAGAAGGTTTGGTGAGCAATGTCGCCAATTTAGTCCGTTCCGGCAAAGCTGTCTTCAAATGGGTATGTAACACTATTTCCACCAGAGACCCCCTAGCATGAGACTGGTTGCAATCAATTGGCTCCCCCCTCATGGGCAACCCCAATATAAGGGCAACGTCATATAGGGTGAAGGGTATGAGCTTATCACCCACTTGGAATGCACGTTCGTCGGCAATCCAAGCTACAACCATGACTTTCAGCATTCGTTCACTGGCCTCAATGTTGTAATGGAGATTCAACAACCACCCAAATGGAGTGGTTCTCAGCTGCCTCTTACATTGGTCAGATAGGCTCTTGTTAACCTCCATCAACTTCGTGACAATGCAATGATGATGAATACGGGTTTGAACTTTCGGGTTTCTTGCGGGTGTGTTGACATCAATAGTAGTCATTGCCTATAAGTAACATGCAAAATGGAAATCCATATAATTAGAATATTTCATAAAATCATTGATCATTAAAAGAAACAACAACCATTAAATCAAAATCAATTCCATTTGCTAATGTTGTAAAAGGCTTTATATGGATTTGTTATCTATTAGAGGCACATGGCCTAACAGTTTATCCTTCTCATTTCTTCTTCCTTTCACCCTTTCTTTCTTGGTCAAACAAAAGAAAATTTTCCAAAAATGCAAGGGATAAGAGGATAGATGCTAACAATGGAAAAAGGTAACTTCCCATATTCCATCCATAAACACATCAATAAGGCCTAGTTGTTTAAACTTAAAATGCTTACTTATTTTCACCTTTAGCTTATGTACAACTTTTTAAAGCCTCACTTTTTCAAAACAAAAAAAAAAAAAAAATGTACTTTTACACGACTTTTTTTTTTTAACAAATTGAGTCGGTAAGAATAAGCTCATCCAAAGGCACTATGTCTTGAAGCCATCATGTCACACAAGCATTTTAGTCATATAGAGAAAACAAAATTTTGTGGCATTTGGAAGAAGGATTGAAGATTGTGATTGATAAGAACTCAGAATATCAGATCCTTGGTGATTCAAATTTAACAAAGTTAAGACTAAAAAACCAACAAACATGTAAAGCAACAAGTTGCAAAACCCTCCATTTGTCCTTGAGCCTTTTAACATAGTAATATAAAGTATGTATGAACCAATACTCAATCCTTACAATTCTACGATTAAAATTAAACAACTTGAAATGAATATTTAAGTGCTATTAAATCTATGATAAATAAGAGTCTAGACAAGGAGGAAAAGGCGACAGAGTGAAAAATAAAGCACACGGATCAGAAGGACAAATCACTTACTTCTTGAAGAGTAATTCTTGATAACTATGCACAAAGTTCATAATAGAAAATCCCTAGTTTTTTTTTTTTTTTTTTTTTTTTTTTTTTTTTTTTTTTTTTTTTTTTATTATTATTAAGTTACACAAGGACCCAATGGGTTTTGAACCCAAGACCTAACTGTCCACCTTTTTATTACCATGAGGATAATCCCATATTTGAAACATGTTAAAACTCTTTTAACAGGTTTAAAGAAGAAGATAAATCATCATTATATGTTTCTGCCTGTAATCTCAAGACAAGGATTAAAAAAGAGTGTAGCATAATGGCATTTAGAGGCAGAACTAGAAATTAGCAACCAATATCCATGACACAAGCCTGGACTACAATACCATGGAAAGATGAATTTTGGGCTCCACTGATTTGGCATTATACAGAAAACCAGCAGGAAGTACAAGTGCTACAAGTTTCATACTCCACTTTCCACTTAGCACTTACCAATAAATACAAGGACTCATGGGAAATCATATGCACATTTAACCTTTTTATTCCTTTATTTATCAAAAAAACCTTTTTACATTTGGATAAATTACATGGACACCTCGAGTTTATAGCAAAATCACACTCGTCACACCCAACTCATCTACAAGATAACAACCAAACCTCAAGTTTTGTTCTCCCAACCTAAATCCAATTGCAATAATTGCAATCACAAACTTGGTAAGAGCATGTAATCTCTTAAGTAGTAAGTCACAAGCAGACTCCATTGGACCACCAACCAACCCATAAATACTCAACAAAACCCTAACACAGCCCCACTATCACCAACATCCAAAATCCATTGAAAAAATGATGTTTCACAGCCACCATTAACAACTCATGAATTGCACCTATGATTTTTAGTTTTTCTCAATTCCAAACCATCCATGATTCTAAACTGCTTTATAATGAACATCACCTAATCTCCCAATTCAAGCACTATCCTCCACCAAAACCAATATGCCAATTCAAGCACTATTGTACAGAAAATGTGAAAATTGTCCAGAAAACCCTAATATTGTCCACACTTAGCTAACATGAACAAACATTCAGATAAATTGGATAATACAAGTACATAACTACATATATAGTATTATTTTGGTGACATATACAAACATACATACATGCATACATAGGTACTATATATATAACAAAGCCTAGCACGCATCGTAAATATCCCTTTTCAGAAACATTCACCTATACATACTGGAGAAAGAAGATACAGGTAGTCTTAGTAAGTACATGCTGACCCTTTAATCACAGTTTAAACATGTGGCCATTCAAAACATATTTGTAAAAGTTTTGAATTCTTAAATTTCCAAAGCATAGTGTAACTAACCTCAAGTACATGCACAACATAAAAAATCAAAGTCATCCATGTGAAACTGACTAATAATACTATAGATATAAGGAACATTCAAGTCAACCTATTAAATTTTGGTCACACATGAATAACTTTCTAGCATTTTAAAGGTCATTAGTACAACACTATGCAATGCCACTCCTTGTAAAACCTAGATCTTGTCCAACCACATACCACCTAGATGAACTTACCAATATCTGGTTCTCAACACACACAGAGAGGCAAATTAACAAAGTCAATCTATGCCTATTTCCAGAAACATGTGCAATAATATGTACTTAACCATAAAATATTTTCATAATTAATTGTCAATACCTATACATACTTGCAGTTCATACTTCATAGTCCACAACAATAATTTCCTAGAACAAATTATGCTTTGAGACCAAGGTCAAGGGTCCTTCGACAGTACTGTCAGTACATAATCTTTTTGTATGTATCATACCCACTAATTTTAACCATTTATTTATTATTATAATATATATTAAATAAAACAATATCCATATTAGGTACACACCAAAAAAAAAAAAGTACGAATTCTCTCAAATTGTGAAACATTACAAAACTAAAGAGGGAGATAGATAAGAACAACTGACTTGATCAAAAGAAATATTAACAACAAAGGGGTATCATGAATTGCATTTTACCATTTGAATTTTTATACTAGTCTTCATCTTCCAAAAGAGGAATAACCTACTCTTACAGAAAATAAGGTAAGAGTGACAAGTGACTTAATTACAGTAAAAACACAATTCCAAGCATGTCACAATCCTTGCAATCAAGGAAAAAGAGTCTTCAGAACCCAGGAATAACATGGAATTACAACAATGACCCAACGAAGAACATTTACAAATTTTATGCAATAAAAACTTGCTGTCAATAAAGGAGTTGAAAGTAAGAATTTGAGGAAGCAATGCAACAACAATATTATAACAATCCAAAATTTGCAGAGTAGAACATAATAAATTTCGTTTTTACCAATCAAGCAGCCTCAAAAAACTAAAACAACAGTAAAAGATTATAAGCTGACAAATAAAGACCAACATTGTACAAAAAACCCTAAAATTGTCCACAAAACCCAAAAATTGTCCAGAAAACCCTAACATTGTCCACACTTAGCTAACATGAATCAAAGTCAAAATATTTCACAAACTTAGTCCAATCATAGTATCAACTCACAAAAAATTAAAAATCACAGAAAAAAATGGAAATGTAAACTCACCTTTCTCTTTCGAAGATTGTTTGTTAGTTCCTTGTGCTGTGGTGTCTATGGGTGCAAGGGAATGGGTCACGTTGGGGAAGTTTGAGTGTTTGAGAGGAGTGGACTTTGTTCTTCAGAATGTTTGCAAAAGGAAACTGTGAAGAGAGGGAGAGGAAAGATTGTCAGATAGAGAGTTTCAGTTTCAGTTTCAGTTTCAAAGAGAGAGAAGAGAGGACGTCGTGTTGAGGAAGCTTTAGTTTGACATGCATGTTTGTAAAAACGATGCCGTTTTGGGGGCCACTTTCCCCTCAAAAGCCCAACACGACGCCGTTTTGGGGACCAATTTTCCCACGTTGGACCAGCCCATTCTTTCTTTCTTTTTTGGTTTTTTATTTGTGAACAATTTTAACATTAATAAATGGGTTGGTCCTTCAAAACCAATAGTCCATTTGCCTATTTTAATTTTATTAAAAAAAGGGGTTTGGTTAGCCAATTAGTGAGTGGATTTCAGTGGGTTAATGGGTTTGGGCCTTTTTTGCAACCTCTAACATTAATGTATAAAATCTTAAGCAATTAAATATTTAATCAATTAAATTAATTTACATGTAAATATTAATCAATAAATTACTAGAAAAATGTACATATTAATGAATAAAATAGTTATTAAACTATTTTAAATTTAAAAAAAAAAGGAAGACAAAATATATAATATCTGAAATTTAGTTAGGGGGGCAAAATTATAATTCGAGACTAACATACATGCATATAATAAGATCTAATAACTTTTTTATATTAAAATCAGTAAGGACAAAAAATTAAAAGATTATAATAAAAATATTTAAATTCTAAAAATATAAGTAGAACATTGGAATTGAGTAATTTAGATCTTAGTTATCAAAAAGTAACATTGATATTTTATGTAATGTAATTATACAAACTAACGTATTAAAAACGTATGTCATACAATGTTCTTCGTATTTGTGTTTACATTTAATAACCACCTTAGTACTACGATTACATTTGAGTGATATATTTAAACAACAAATTGTAATGTTTTTCTACTAAGAATGCTCTATACAGTACTATATAACTAAGAATGGTCTATACAATAATACTACTATGTTTTGGCTCACCATATATGTTTTTTAACAAACATTAATAGTTAAAGTATACGACAGTATAGTAATGGCCATCTTCTATATGAACAGCAAATCAGATCCAAACAGGAAAGTGTTGGATGACTAGAATGGTTCCAATCAACACTTGATCTATAGCGGATGGTATGCTTAGGGTTGATCCAAGGAAGAGACCAACATACAATCTATACCTTTCCTTGTAACTATAGCGGATGATATGTTTAGAGTTGATTTTGAAGAAGCGAACTGTGTGTGAACGTAGCCATTGCCATTGAATGTATGAGATATAATTGATGATGACGACACATGATAGGAGGTGATCCTAATGGGGAAGAGCTGGATGACTAGGATGACCAATGTTTTCCAATTATACCACACAGAACTGGAAAAAAAAAAAAAAAAAAAAAATTGTTATGTTATTATTATTTTTGCTAAATTGCACTATATTACTTGTATAAGTTAAGCATACTTTTCTAAAATTACATTTTTTAATTGAAGTTTATGTTTTATCATTGTTAAAAACAGTTCTATATTGTAATGAAGAAATTCGTAAATTAGTTAACAACAAATATTGATCTAACATATTAAACCATGATTATTACAATTTCTGAATCTAACATACATAAAATACATTATTGTACTTTTTTTTTTTTTTTTTTTTCGTTTTCTAATTTTTATAATATTTTTTTGACATATTTTAAAATTACACTTCTGAATCTAACTTGTACATACTTTTTGAAGTCACATTTTCTTAATTTTTTTTTTTACGTTTTATGTCAATAATTATTAATTGTATTATTTGCAATATTTTTATTGATAATAATATTTGAATGAATATTTGCATTTTTTTTCAATAATTATTAAATGAATTATTAACAACCAAATCTTTATAACAAATTTAATGATGCTGAGGTTATCTTATACTAATGTTCTTTTTATAATACTAATATAAAATTGTGTTTATAACCACAAAAACAAACCATATAAAATGTATTCATAATCCTTGTATGAACTGTATTAATACCAGCAAAGTTTTTTAAACAACCTATGCAATTACATAAAAAACCTGAATTGAGATCATGGATTTGCATTATTGCACCCATGCAATTGGCTTGAATGGTTAATATTAAAAGTTTCAACATTCACTTTTAATCTCATCCATTAAATAAATAAAAAAAATATTAAATCAACTTATCATGTTTTAATTTTTACACACTTATCTAATCTAAATTTGCATTTGCCATTGCACTAACAATTGGTTACACGGCATATACTTTCTTTGAAGGAGCTAATTTTTTACACAGTACCACTTTAACAACCCAATCTTAGCTGGTTAACAAAACACGGGCTAATATGATCTTCTGAACATAAGGACACGGTAAGGGTTCCATCAGCCGAACTCTTCTCTTCTTGGAGCTGCAACATGCTGACGTCCCTACTGTTGCACCATACTCCAACCTGCTGCTATGTTCTTGGGCAGTGAATTAGAAGGTAGAGTCCTCAAGTGCTTCAGCCACAAAACCCGATCTTCCTTGCTTTTTCTTAGCTGTCTGGAGGTACGTTTTCTTCATCTTTCTTCAATTCTCAATTCGGGTTAGCTGTCTTTTGGTTAGCAGAGAGCATTAAATGCTTGCAAGACTTCTCAATCTCACTCCATCTCCTCTGCGTGTTAGGTGTCTGAACCAGTGGGATGTGATTTTGTTGCTGGACCGTGAGCAAATTTGTTGGTTGCTGTGACCGAAATTTAGTGGGGATGCTGTTTGTTTGCACCATCCTTCACGGCTCGATATGCTATCTCTCTTTCTCTCTCTCTCTGTTCTTGATTTAATTCCTCAATTAATTATTTCAAAACCTTAATATTCAAAACCCTAATTACATCATATTCAAATTAAATCATATTGAAAATTTAAATATCCAAAACCCTAAGCTTTTTGACATAACCTAATATATTATATGATTTTTTAATAACCTAATATATTATATGAATTTTTAATACCTTTGCAGCAAAGATGTCTTCCTCATCAGTAAATAGTGCAATTAGAGATGGACTGAGATTTAGAAATATAGACTATGGTTGTGGCAAAAGAGCATCGGTCAGGATTTCGGAATCAAGTTTAAACAAAAACAAATTGTATTATTGTTGTGCTACCAACCGATGCGGTTTTTTTTCTTGATGTTTATCCATCAACCAACGAGCTAGTTGTGAAAGAATGGATGAGGTATCACAAGCAACCAGTTCTAAATCCATGGTTGATGCATCACAATTGCTTGATGCATCACAACTGTTACTGAACTTGCATCAACTTCAGTCAGAGATGCGTGGCATGCGTGATATGGTCTAATCAGTACATCATGATGACATCCAATCGTTGAAGAAGTTGTTAACAATAGGACTTGCTATAATTGTGGCCCTTATTATTCTATTATGGTATCAAATTCAATAAATGTATAGTGTAGTCGTGTTGTGTAATCATTAACCATCACTTTTTGTAATTAGACAATATTTAAATGAATGAGGATGTTTATTTGAATGAATGTGAATGAATGAATGTATTGAAATATTTGAATAGATGGAGTCTTTACCAGAAAAATGTTTAGTTTAACATTTAAGTCTGCCCAGAAAGTGTGGACAATTTGCATCAATGTGTGGACACTAATGTCCATACTTTTTTGCAATGGCCATGCAATTTCCATGCAAATTCATGCAATTTGATGCACATTTGAATACTAAACAGTCACGTGAATAGTATTTTATGTGAACATTTTTCAAGTGAACAGTAAAATTCATCCCCAGAAAGTGTGGATAATTTGATAAAAGTCTAGACAATTTTGTCCACACTTTCTGTCAGATACGTAAACAGTATTTTATGTGAACACTGAACTCTTCCCCCGAAAGTGTGGATAATTTGATAAAGGTGTGGACAATTTTATCCACATTTTCTGTCAGATACGTAAACAGTGTTTTATGTGAACAGTGAACTCTTCCCCAGAAAGTGTGGACAATTTGACCAAAGTGTGGATAAAATTGTCCACACTTTCTGTCATGATGTGAACAGTGTTTTAGATAAAAGTGTGTAACATGACATTGTAACTCTGCCTGGAAAGTGTGGACAATATGTATACGAGTGTGGACAATATATTTGAAGAGTAATGGTAAACAGTATACGTAAACAGTACACGTGAACAGTGTTCCTATTGACATGAAAGTATGGACAATTTTATTTAAGTGTGGACAACATTGTCCACTCTTTCTACAAACTTGGTGCACAGTATAATATTACCCAAAAACCTGTCTTTACCAGAAACCTATCTTACCTAGACCACTTTCTACAAACTGGGTTCACAGTGTAGCTCTTACATAACTTTCATAAAATTACAACATTCATGAAATTTACCATGACCTGAATACATAACAACTTAGAACAACCCACTAGCAATAACTCAAATACGTATGTACTTCCATTATCATTGCATTGGGACCACAAAGTACATTAATTTTCCATTCTAGCTACAAATAATACAATTAATGGGTGTATATTAATGAAGTGAAAGGAACCAACACTTTCTCTTTCCTCTTGCAAAACCAACAACGCTAAGGATATAGGAGATTGAGACGGGTCCTTCCATGATACAAAAAACTAATTACCAATGCATCCTTCCGTAATACAAAAAAGGAGGATCGTTTAACCAAAAAAAAAAATTATTTACATATATCTAATCAAGTAAGGTTTAAGGCTTGGTCTTCGTATCCATGAGCTTGACTCTATGACATTGACTGTAAAAGAAAACGTGGTACAATAAGTATACAATAAATAGGAATTAATAACCATTTTTTCCATATTATAAATATCTTTACCTCTGACACAAAGTTCTGAGAAGGCATTGGATTTGTCAAGTCTATAACTCCATCATTTGAATGTGGCATGGATATTGGATATTCCTACAAAAAAAAAAAAAAAATCAACCATAAGCTCAAAAATAACGTCTATGCTACATATGAATAATAACAGTGCAAATCACCTATACTCACCATCTTTGATGTAGAGCCATCTCCATAAGCATTACCTCCAACCTAGGCCATCCAATCACAATTAAACCAAAATTAATAAATAATAATAGACTAGGATATTAAAAGAAGTGTGGTCTTTTAATTATGTACCCCAGTTGTTGATATAGATTGAGCAAGATTCCTAGCAGCGGCAGTGTTTCTTTTCTTCTTCGGTTTTGAAACCGCTTCCTCCATTGATGAATTCAGCCGTTTCGTTCTAGGTCAATCCTTACGCTTCACAACCATAGGACTCCTTACAACTTTAGTCCTAACAATATCAGAGGCAGCTCCAATACTATTCTTTCTCTGAGATAAGGGCTGTTTATCACATGAATAAGGAAAGTTGTCTTTCAAATCAATTAACAACTTTTCTAGAACATTGAAATTCTCTACAGACTCAGTCCATATCTCAAGCACACTGACTACTAGTCTATGCAACTTCTCGTACCTTTCCAAAATAGGGTTATGTTGTACATCATCTATACAAGTGGAGACGTAGGTGTGTTTTCTTTTGATATCCTTTCTCCACCTGTCTAGTATATACTTGTCAAGAAGTACAGTCACACATTCCTGGAAAAGCACAAATAAGGCATGCCTACATAATATGCCTCTAAACTCAAACATGCGACATACACAACCAACCAAGCATTCAAAGCTACTGAATCTAACTTCAAAAAGCCTCCCTATCTCTGCTTGGTCTTGAATCTTGTATTTCGCCTCTTCACCACCTCTAACAACCTCTTTTACGATACAACCCTGTCTTCCAGAAAATTTTATTCGCACCCGCTTAAAAATCTCATGGGTGTAAACTTCTTGGAACTGTTTCTCCATAGGAGATGATGATGAACACTCCAGCTTGCCTTTGAAACACTCAAAATCTGATAAAATCTCCTTTTTTACCTTATTCCGCATCGTATTCTTGAATTGCTCCACGAATACTTTCAAGGTTGTAGAGCTATGTAAGTAACCATCAAAGAAGGCATTCATTGATTCCGAACGTTGGGTTGACGACATTCCTGCAAAGAAATTGGAATTGAGAAATGCAGGAACCCATCGCTCCCATCCCTCATATAACTTAGCCAACCACTCATTTTCCTCAAGATGGTGTGAAGTGATGGTATGATTCCATTTTTCTTCAAACTCTTCCACTGTTATTGATTTATGCATGGCTTTAAGCAAATAATACTTTATATCTTGATAAGCTTCCAATCCAGCAAACTTCACCGACAATTCCATTGTAATATGGCAAATACACCAATGATGAACAATTTTCGGAAAAACTATTTCAATGGCCCGCCGTATTGCTTGGCATTAGTCTGTGATAATGGCTTTTGGAGCAATGCCATACATACTTTGCAACCATTGCCTAAATACCCAAACAAAAGAATTCGTGTCTTCACCGGACAATAACCCACAACCAAGTATAATAGATTCACCATGATGATTAATTCCAATAAAAGGGGCAAATGACATATTATACTTGTTTGTTAGATATGTGGTGTCGAATATGATCACATCATGGAAGGATTCGTATGCTGCCCTACTCCTCGCATCAACCCAAAAAACATTCTGCACACATAACTCATCATCCAAATCCAACGCATGGTAGAAGTTAGAATTTTTACCTTACATCCTAACGAAGTAATCATGTAAGGCTTGTCCGTCACCCTTCCTATACTTTAAAAAACGTTCCTTATCAAAAAAGTTGCGAACATCTTTCTGATTATAGGTCACATTCTCGTAACCCCCTGTTTGAACGATGGAAGATTTAATACTACTATTTACCCTAACACTGGCATTATCATTGATCAAGAGTTTCCTCCTTGTATCCGTGCTTATATGTCGAAAAGCAGCAAAATGCCTGGATTTACTTAGACTCAAATCATGATTATGATTCTCAATAAAGCCCAATATCCTCCATTTCCGATCGGTAATATCCATCGAAACTTTGATCCCAGCTTCACAAGAATTTTTTATTATCGACCTCTTCTTGGAAGCATCATCAACCAAACTACTGTATCTTCCCTCTCGTTTACACTTTAAGTTTATGTAAGAAGTCTCAATGAAGCTCTTATTTTTCCTTGAACTCCTTATCATTGTTGCAAACCCTTTCGAATAAGCATAATTCTTATAAAATTCAATGACTTGTAGAAATGAATCAAACTTCATTCCAACCCTTGGTTCAATCACTGAATTCCTTAATAAACTCTCCGATGTATCCCGCATGTTTCCTTCAACAGGCTGTGGTAAATCTTCCACAAAACTATTACTAGCAGCAAAGGATCTAACACCATCCATCTCTTGTATACTTATGACTGCAACAACCTATAAGCCGAATACCAAAGTTAATAATAACATGTAATGTAAATTCTGCCAAATAATTTACCACATACTAATACTGATATACAACCTAAACCTAAAGTATTACATTGTGACTAGTATCAATAACAGAAAACATTCAAACACACCAACACACACTCACTAAAATTATCATTAAACAATAATATGAAAAAACCCATTAAACATCTATAGTCATAATACAACAATGATGAATATTTGCTACACCTAAAACAAGCATAATTTTTTTTTTTTCATTTTTTATTACACAAAAAAATATGTACAGATTATCACTAAACTAAACTTAAATAATATACACAAGCAACAGAAAAGAAAAAGAGAAAAAAAAAAAAAAATGCATACCATGTGAACAGTGGCAGTCAATGCACCAATGTAATGCACCTCCAAAACTCACGTAAAATGCTGCTCCAAATCTCAAATGGTGGTCTCTGTCTCTGCTCCAAATAGTGTCTCTGTTTCAAGCTCAAGCTCAAGCTCAAGCTTCTACAACAATGGCAGCAACACTGTTTTACAGAAAATGGTGTCTATGTTTAAGGATTACTGTTTCATAATTATTGGTAAGAAATAATAAGTAGCAAAGCTTAAAAAATCCAACCTTATAAATGGGGGATTCTTCTCGGCTTCCTTATGCTTTTTTTTTTTTTTGCCTTTGTAGCTTGCTGTTTCTAATAATTTTAGTGCCCATGGCGTGATAAAAAAGAAAACCAACCAGACGGAGGGAAAAAAAAAAAAAACGATAATCCCCTCCTTCTCACTTCTTTCTCTCTTTTTTTTTACAATGTTTGGCAACACATTTAAGCCCATTCTTGCATGGTTTAGCTGATTTTTAGTTGTGAGGCCCGTGGGACCTTATAGCAAATGTGGACCAATAAAATTCATCCACATCCATGGTGTGAAAACACAGTTTCACACCATGGCACCATGGTGTGGATTTAGAATCACCCTATATTTATAGAGGGTTGACTGAATAATTTAATCTAGGATAGGCACCATTTGATCAAATGGCGGATCCATACATATAATTTATAAAATAAAGTTTGTCCACAAACTAGTTTGTAGCCAGTTTGCTACAACTCATTATGTGGCAGCTTATAAGACCATCCACATGTATTATTTAAACTAGTCTCTTCACACGCACTACGCACGTGTTCAGAGGCTCTTCCTTTTTATAACCAAAAAAAGAAAAAATTATCATGTACTTAGATAATTTTCTTTTTTATCGATATATTTTTTTCATTCATTCTATTTTAGGGTTTATGCAATTATCCAATATATGTTATTGATAGCAACATCTTGCACAAACAATGATGATAAAAATTTTTAAAAAAAAAATCATAATCTGTAATTGATTTTTAATAACCTATTTTTATCAATTTGTTTTTTATGCAAAAAAATTTAATAAAAATAAAATCAGTAACAAACTCTTAATTAGTTGGAAGTTCTTTATTTATTTATCTTCTTTTTCTTTTCTTTTTTCACATTTTACACTTAGCTAATTTAAACAATAATTAAAGAATTCTATTTGAATTAGAACTCTACATTCTTAACCGGATTTATTTGATTCAATTTTTTTTTTTTTCATGGTAATCTTATCACACAATATGACTTTTATCATATAAATTTTAGATCATAATTTATGTTATTTGCTATTTTTTTCACTTTTTTTATCGTTTATTTTTTTTGCTTGTGTACTATTTTTTTTTTGGTCTTGAACTTTATTTTTTTTTCATGTGCTAATTAATGGTGTGCTAAATTTCCTTTTGGAAGTTGTTCTTTTTTTTTTTTTTTTCACATTTTCACTTAGCTAATTTATACAATAATTAAAGAATTCTATTTGAATAAGGACTCTACTTTCTTAACCCGATTTATTTGATTCAATCTTCTTTCTTTACTTTCTTTCATGGTAATCTTATCACATACTTTTATCATATAAATTTTAAATCATAATTATCTTATTTGTTATTTTTTTCACTTAATGCTTTTTGTCCAATAACATAAATGTACTACACCTTCTATATAATGAGATTCCACAAAAGAAAAAGTAACCTTGCACGTGTTTATGAAATCCGAATAAAATTATTTCTTGTATAAATTATTTGATTTTAAATAAAAAATCAGTTAATGGGATAACAAATTTAAATATTTTTATTGTTTGTAAAATTGTACACATGCTTTTTCTTTGATTCCATAAACTCATAGCAAAGCTGACAATAATTTTCTCTACCTCCTTGTTAAAGACAAAGAAAGAAGCTGTACCACTTGCATCATATACAATTATCAAAAAGAAAAAAGAAAGTTCAAAATTAAAAATTAGAAGGCCAATGTAAACATTACACTTGTTGCAGAAAAACCCCTCTCCAGGTCAACCATGCCCTAATTTAGCTCATCTTTCTTTTCATTCTTTATTTATTGTTTGTTTTCCTTCTTGGTAATACTAATACCCTTAGCTTTCCTTTTTATTTTTAGTTTGGTTTTGTGCACTATGCGAGGGATCTAACCAAATTCTCCAATTCTCACCTTAAACTCATCACTAAAGCACACAACACTTTCACTGCCTTTTGCATTAGAAATTCCAAATACCATTATCTAAAAGAAAAAAGAAAGTTCAAAATTATAAGTTAGAAGGCCAAATGCAAATATTTCACCTATCATTGCATCAAATTTCCCAATTCTCAAATTAAACTAAACCCTTCATCATCCTGTTTGGCACCCTTGACACCAATACGTAGATCCCAAAGCCTATCATTCTTTTTGCAAGTTTTGCAAGCCTCAATACTTTTCTCAAAGCTGGAACCACATCATCTAAAAATACATGATGCAATATAATATATCCATGTAATCTTACATAATTACATGTTAAATATTAAGAATATGTAAATGACTTCTCTAAATCAAATAAAAATTTTTAGAATTGAGAAAATAACATGTTTGGTAATTTATTGAACTAAACATCTGAAACCACTTGCCAGAAAAGTGAACACTTTTGCTTGCACAGGGCCAATATGCACATAAATTGCACACTTTTTTACAATTTAACTAATCCAAGATCAATTGAAAACCATAATGGGCCATTTATTCTTCAACATAAACTTGCAAATCAATCACAACTTTCAGAACAGATTTACTACAAAGTAAAGGCATTTTCTTAACTCAAATTACAGCAAACTTTTATAAAGTACAACCACTGCTTAGCAAAAAAAGAAAAAGAAAAGTGTAGCAATACTAAATTGTACATCTGCTGCTAGTGCTACATTCCTTAAGAAAAATACACTTATACACCAATGTAAAAATTTGGATACCATTAAAAAGGTCAAACCTTGTTGTAGTTTGGAGGGCTTCAAATGTGGATAGCAATCCCAAATTAGTTGCAAATAAGAACATAAGAATTCAGATTTCAGTCATTTGAATACCAATTCTATGCATTAACTCACCCATGGTATCCAAAAGCATTGCTATTGCCTATTCTTATACAAAACAACACGGAAAAAAAAAAACATGAAAAGAATTATTCCCATATTAAGTTTTACAACCAGGGAAACCAAAAAAAGAGAGAGAGAGATACATGAAGTGCCCTGGCCGTTGATTGTCACCCTCCAATTTGATGCAAGCTATTTTCATTGCATGAAAACATTAAATTATAGCAGTTCATAGAAAAAAGGAAATAATTGAGAAGCATAAAATTTTAAAATTTAAATAAAATAATGTAAAATCACCATGTATAGAAAAGGAGATGTAGATGAAATTAAGGAAAAAAAATATGAAAAAGAAACCTGAAACGTGGAACAAATGAAGCAAAGAAAGTTTGATAAGAGAGAATTCTTAATTAATAATAGATAAATAAAAAGGACAAGGATAAGAAGTTAAGAGTAGTTAAAAGTTTTAAAACTTCAAAACTTAAAAATTAAACGTGAGATAATGGAGACATGGTTTGGATATATGGGAGAGTGGTTTAAGAGAGCTATTTTTTTTTTGTTTGTTTTTTTTTTTTTTTTTTTTTTTTTTTTTTTTTTTTTTTACATATATATCTTTTGTGTGCTACTTTTTAATTGAATAGTAAATCTAAAAGTATTTTAGACCATTCCTAAACGTGGAAATAAATATCTTTTATGCGAGAATTTAGGGAATTATTTTTTCACCCTCATAAAATTATTTTTCATAGCAATATTCTCTAAATATTAGGGGTGTTTTGGGAAGTTCATTAAAGTGGATATGAAGGGAAGTTCTTTAATTTATTTTAATAATAGTTTGAAATATTCATAGTTATCTTTAAATTGCATGTGATAAGATAAATATTAATGATTTTTAATTCAAATGAGGGGAAGAAAAAAAAAAAAAAAAAAAGAACAAAAAATTAAAAGTGATGATTTTATTTTTAAACATGATGGTTTTTTTTTTTTAAATTCAAATGAGGATAGTAGTGCTAATTTTTGGGTTCCTTTTAAAATGGACCCTAAATTTTAGGATTTTGAAAAATTAACATTTTCCTAATTTGTCCCAATTATTTCAAGTTATCTAATGTTAATGTGTGAGGGTATTTTAGTCTGTGCACTAAAGTGTACATTTTTCTATATTTGGATGCAACTATTATACCTTTTTTGCTAACACACATTATTATTTGAAGTCATTGATTAAATTAGGAATATAAGAAGATGTGAGGGGTATTTTTTATAGTACATTAAAGTAGACATGAATGCATGAATCCTCTTAATAGTATTAGATAAGTCACATGACTCATTAAATAGGTCATGTGACTAAAGTACAATTGGATAATCTTATTAGTTGACACGTAGTGGGTTGTAGTGAGTTGATTACAAACTGGTTTGTAGCCAAATTTTGTCCTAATTTATATAACCCATTGGGTTTTATCCAAAGAAATGGATTTTTTTAGGGAAAGAAAGGTTGTTGGTAGACTAAGGGTGGGTAAAGATGAGAATTAATCTTAGCCAAAAAAAAAAAATAAATAGTATTAAGTAAATTAGGTGGTGTTTGGATCTTCTGCTCAAAAGGATTTTCTTGGATTCCTATGCATAGAATGCATTTTAAAAAAAAAAAAGAAAAATTGAAATGTTTAGTTAGAATTTTAGCAAATACAAAATACATTTTATAAATTCTTATTTTTAGCGCAGAAGTCAGAATCCAAATCTAGCTTTATGGTTTTGATTTTGCTAAAGCAAATAAAACCCACCCAACAGGAGCATTAATGGCTCCCACGACTCTATTTCCTCTCTTTTTCTCTTTCTATTTTCCAAACTTTTCTGTTTTATTTCTCACATGCAACAAAAATTATTATAATTATTTTAATTTTTTGATAAATCAGAAATATTATTATTGAAACAAACAAACAAAAATTATTGAAAAAACAAAATCACAAGCAAGTGACCAACAACAAAGAAAAAATTCACCAAAAAAAAAAAAAAAAACTGATCAGGTGTGACTTGTGAGACGAGTGTGTAAACAAAACCACACAAAAAAAAAAAAATTACAAACTCCCATTTGAGAGAAACTAATATCTCTGTATGAACAAAATCACGAAATTTTCGCACTGATTCTCTTAACAGTTGGCAAGAAACAAACTCAAAACCGCACTAAAAACAACAACAACAACCACCAACAAAAAAAAAAAAACCAATCCCATTGTGATGTACAAAATTACCAAAAATATTGAGCAACTAATACACTGCAAAAAACCCAAGCTCCCCGCAGCACTGGTCAGTGGAGAGAGAAAATAAGAAGAAAAATAAATAAAAGGACGTGTAGTGAGGAGAAAAAAGAAAGAAAGAAAATGTGAGGAGAAGCAAGACGAAAAAGATACTGAAAGGAGAACTGGACATGAAAAGGGGAAAGGGAAAAAATTAAGGATGGGTGGGGTGGGTGTGAACACGTGGTAGGGATTTGTTTAGTGGAAAACTGAGGAAGAAAGTGGGGTGTGTGAACGTGGGGTGTTTTGGCAAAAAAAAAAAAAAGTATTTTTTTTTTTTTTTAAAGTTAATTTGTCAGACAAGATTGGTGAAAATAATTTATTTATTTTCTTTTTTCAATCTTGTTGTTAGAAAAACAAGATTTAATCTTGTCTTTACAAAATACAAGATTGGTGTAAATAAAAATTTTTTTTTTTTTTTTTCAATCTTGTTTGTTAGAAAAACAAGATTGAATTTTAAATTTATTTTGCTCCAAACTTTTCTAGTTGGGGCACAACTAGATCTACAATTAATCTTATTTTTCTAAAAAATAAGATTGTGGGGCCTTTTGGGGAAGGAGATTACCAATGGACTGAATACCCAAGTGGCTAAGATTCAACTTCTTGTCTTTAGAAAAGACAAGATGCAACTTAAATTAAAACAGTGCGCGTGCCCTGTGACCGGACAGTGTTCAAAAATTTTAGATGAATCTTATCTTTAGAAAAGACAAGATTCAACTTAAATTACACAAAAGACAATATTCATCTAATATTACATAGTGCGTGTGCCCCCGTGACTGCACATTCAAAATTTTTAAATGAATCTTGTTGTTCACAAAGACAAGATTCAACTTAAATTTTTTAGTTTTCAGATCACCATTCTGACACCTCTGACTTCTCTCTTGAAGGTTGTACTTTAAATCAAAATGAATCTTGTCTTCTCTAAAGACAAGATTCACTTTAACTAGCACTTT
>BKZX01027330.1:48252-68252 GCA_014362285.1 Fagus crenata
GTTTTACTACAGTCGATACTACCCCTTTAGTTGCCGCAGCTTTGAAACAAGGAATTCTCACCTCTTCCCATAACAATGACTACTTTCAGAGCTGTCCCATCTGTTTCAATGATTTTGGGTCGTCTGTTACACTCATGCCTTGTTCTCATGTCTTTCATCGCCAATGCATTATTCACTGCTTGAATAATACTAATTCCTGCCCTCTCTGCAACATTTAAGATGCATTCTTTTTCTTCCTAATGCCGGACTCCACTCTCCAAATTTTGTTTTTAGACAATTATTCTATTTGTTTTGCTATAATATCGTAGCTTACTAGTGTGAGAACCACGACCTTTAACCCAATATAAAGGCCTAAACATGATTCTCAAAATGGGGACTTTTACTGTTTTTCATTTAATGTTTAGAGGAATTTACAATGGAGTCGCCATTTAACTTTTATAACAAAAAGCTAAGAAAAAAGTACAATATTGTATATATTGATAAAATAAATAATACAATGTTTTGGGGAATAAACAAATTACATGATTTTACCCTAGATACAATCTAAGGAAAAATAAAATTACAAGGCTTTGTGTCCTAAATACAATCTAGAAAACAGAAATAAAAGGATACATGGACTAATTTAACTTCCCATAAGATTAGGGTTCGGGGGCTAGGGGATTGAGTGGGAAGGTATTAAGCACCCATACAACCTGACCTAAATCAGTCTCTTAAGGACCCTTAATCTATAGTTCATGACTCGATACATATAAACCAGATTCGCATTGATTTGACACCATATATAGTACATGCAAAATAAGATGAATAATTGTGATTAATCACCTAGTAATTGAAAATATTCATGGAACATTCTTAAACACATATTTAGACAACCAAACATAACATGTTAAGATCAAAATCAATCAGAAACAAACATGGAAGAATCGATAAGAAAATAATTTTTATACCAGACAACATAAATCCTCATAAAACCCAGATCAGTTCTTAGATACAACCAATTGGGCCTCTCCTAGTACTAATCGGTACTCAAGTTGGCCCATTTGGTACTCAAGTAAAAATTGGGACCTGATCGGTGCCTAGGTAAAAACCTAAGACCCAATCGACTTTAATCCGAGGGCTTAGTTACTGACTTTCATGAAAATCAATTCCTCCATTGTTTTTAGCATTTCAAAACTATATTTTTCATCCTAACATGCTCCTAAGTCATAAAACTTTAATCAAATAAATTCCATATAAACAAAAGAATTAGAAACAAAACTATCCTAAAAAATATACAACTAATTACACAATCATATTTTATCAAATGGATAATCAAAACAACAAGGAAAAGGAGTACCTGCATGTGTTGGGAGAAAACTGTTAAATTGATTAAAAGAGATTAAACAAACAGAATTCAAAGATTGGAATCCAAATTACAAGAGGTGGCCTCTTATAATTTCTAGGGTTATAAGAATAGCTTGTATTCTTATTAAAACCCTAATCCCTCACAAATATTCTTTTGAATTTTGTTTGGGATCCTAAACGATGAAAATTCTAACCTCTTTAAAATGAGTATCATTTTCTATTTATATGGCAGCCCAAAAATGAACCTACCCACATTTTGGACCTCATGGGAGTGAATTAGGGTTTTGGAAATTGGATATACTTCATAAAAATCTCGAAATTCTGGCTGATTTTTAGACTCTCATTGTGGGCCCGTTTTGACCCTCTAAACATTCGAATTTGGAGATGGTCATTAGACACATATTTGTAACCCATCATGTCATCTTTCCAACCCAATTTGAATCAACTCAATCGGATAATTGAGTCAAAAGTTATGATCAAAATACCGACTAGTGTACAGGCTAGAATCCAAATCCGAATTGGGCTTTGGATAATTCCGGGTTTTTTCACCTTTGGTTAACTTCTAGTGGATTTAGAAGTCTTTATTTGGCTGAATTCAAGATTTCTTAATTCTAATCAATTTATTAATAATTAATATGATAATCATTGGTCAAAATAATTATCTCATTAGTTAAAAATAAATCAATTTAAGAATTATCCTTTGATGAATATCTTGTGCATAAATACTTACCATTTTAAGGTGTTCTAAACCAATAGGAATTATTTATTAATTGATTTTAATTTAATCCTTTAGAAGACCAATCAAATTAATTAACAAGTAATCCTATGCATGTGAGTTTATGGTAAATATCATTTTAACCAATCAAATTTATTTCCTTAATAAAATCTTGGTTTTTGATCCAATTTTCAATCCGAAAAATGCACTCTCATTCTTAATTCAATTTTGATCACTTAAAATATGATTTTAAATTTATGGACCAACTTTGAATTTTCAAGCTTGTGAAATTACCATTTTACCTTTTATGCACTAAAGTGTAAAAACGTAAAATTAATGATTACAAAATGAGGTGTCAACAGATGCCCCTCATTGGTGGAATTTATGCAAAAAATAAACACCAATGCAAGTACGACATCTCATTTTGTGACTATTAATTTATTCACGTGGGGATATAATGTCCTCAAACATTTGTGGGAATGCAAAAAGTGTGAGAATACAATTCCGCAGAATTGCCTCAAAGGGGAAGGTTTTGAGAATACAATTCAGTAGAATTGCCTCAAAGGAAGTATTTTGAGAATACAACTTTGCAGAGTTGCCTCAAAGGAAATGTTTTGAGAATACAGCTCAGTAGAATTGCCTCAATAGGAAGTATGGGAATACAACTCCGCAGAGTTGCCTCAAAGAGAAATGTTTTGAGAATACTATTCCACAGAATTGCCTCAAATGAAATGTTTTGAGAAAATACAACTCTGTGAAGTTGCTTTAAAGGAAATGTTTTGAGAATACAATTCAGTAAAATTGCCTCAAATGAAATATTTTGAGAATACAATTCTGTAGAATTGCCTCAAAGGAAATGTTTTGTGAATACAATTCCGTAGAATTGCCTCAAAGAGGAAGTGTTGTGAGAATACAACTCCGCAGAGTTGCCTAAAAGGAAAGTTTGAGAATACAACTCTAGAGAGTTGCCTCAAATGAAATGCTTTGAGAATACAATTATGCATAATTGCCTCAAAAGGAAGTGTGGGAATACAACTCCGCAGAGTTGTCCTAAAGAAAATATTTTGAGAATACAATTCCATAGATTTGCTTTAAAGAAGTATTGTGGAAATACACCTCTGTAGAGTTGCTTTAAAACTAAATGTGGGGATACAACTCCAGAGAGTTGTCTTATAATGAATATTTTGGGAATACAATTCCTCAGAATTGCCGCAAAGAGGCTTTTGTATAATACGACTTCGGAGAGTTGTCATGAAGGAAATATTTTGAGAATACAATTCCGTAGAATTGCCTCAAAGGAAATGTTTTGAGAATACAATTCCACAAAATTGCCTCAAAGAGAAAGTGTTGGAATACAACTCTGGAAAGTTGCCCTAAAAGAATGCTAGGTGAGAATGCAACTCCGCAGAATTGCTTCAAAAAGAATTTTGTTGGATGCAACATCCGCAAAGTGCTCTATGAACAAATATTTTGATGACATTGACTTAGGGTCACAATTTTGATCTTGGATTTTTAACTCAGGGTCAGATTTGATTTTTGACTTGGGGTAGATTTTTTTTATTTTTATTTTTTAATTTGGATGATGACTCAAGGTTAAGTCTTGATTTTCGACTCAGGGTCGAATTTTGATTTTCTTGATGATGACTCAGGGTCAAGTATCATTTACATTTGGTTTTCAGTGGATGACTTTAGGTCAAGAATTTCATCTTCTTTTTTTTTTGTACAATTTGAGGTCAAGGTTTAATCTTTGATTGGTGATTTGGGGTCAGGAATTAATTTTGATTGAGAGGTGGTTTGCTCATCTTTGAGGCTTAAATGATTGATTTTGGAGATTGTTTTTAATGTACTTATGAAGATTTATCCATGAGGAATTTTTTCCATGAAGATTTTTTATTGTTAGCATTTTTAGAGATTCTCATTGTGAAGAATTTTTATTCTGGGAGATTTTTTGGGGAGTTTTTTTTTTTTTTTTTTTCTTCGAGATTGTTCCATTGTGAAGATTTGTTCAATGCTCATATTGAGGCTTAAAATTGTTTTAGTTTGCTCATATTGAGGCTTAAAATCTTTGTGTTGGTTATTTGACTTAGGGTCATTGGCTTAGGGTAGGATTTCAAAGTGGATGCTAACTCAGGTTTAGAGTTTGGAATTTTAATTGACTCGGGGTCAGATTTGAAGTTTGAAATGATTTTTCAACTTTGGTTGTTTATATGGGTTGGGTTTTTGCACAATTGAGTTGATTTTGTCGTTTCTTAACGTGTTTTTGAAATTTTGAATTTGGTGATTGCTTTGTGATCATGAGTATGATTGGGTTTGTTTACTTGACGTAGTGGTTTTGCTTTCATGGATTGATTCAAATTTGGATGTTTATCTTTGAATTGGAATTGCCGTTTGTGGTGATTTTTAATTTGGTTGGTCAATTTTAAGTCTTGATTATGTTGAATTAGACTTGGTTAATTTTCTCATGATTGCATGATGGTATTTGATCTAGTTCTTTTTTTTGGTTTTGATGGCTTTTTTGTTTATGTGTCAGGGGCGTTTGAGGAAATTCATCCTAAGAAACAGAAGTTGGTTCAGTACGCTTTGGATGTCGATATGGTTGAATTTGATTTGTCGCAAGACCCTGAGTTTCATGCGTTTCGTTATGTGAATGTTGGGGTGTTTTGTCTTGCTTAAGGCATATGTGGTTAGAAACACGTACCTTAGCTTTTCAATACTTACCTGGCCTCCTTCTATTTTGATGATGACGGCCTTTTCCTTGGAGGATTGAATTTGGTGTTTCCATTGGGGAATGATATTTTGATGAAAATGTGGCAACATTCTGTGAGGTGAACTCTTGTTGATGAATGGTCCAATGGAATGACTTTGATAACCTGTAAGAGATAACAAACAAAATCTTCTTTTGATTGTCAATTGGGCCCAGGCCCCTAGTTTGAGCATATTTGGCAAAAGAAGATCATGTTGACAAACAAAATAGATGAACCGATGCCCCTAGTGTAGCATGCTTGCATACAAAAATGTTGGGCCAATGCCCATAATTTAGACATGTTGTAAAAATATTTTGTGCAAGTGAACTATTTTCAAGTCAATAACTTTGAGTTCTCCACTAGACCTAAGCTTAGGTCATTTGGGTGCTTGGGACCAAGCCTTTGATAGACTACCTACGTACCTCTTTTGGGAGGATCAAGTCCAGACGTAGTTCAAAAGTTAGACCTATCTGAAGGTCATGCAGATGATTGGGACCGAGTCTTTAATAGACTACCTACATACCTCTTTTGGAAGGATCAGGTCCAGACGTAGTTCAAAAGTTGGACCTATCCGAAGGTCATGCAGATGATTGAGACCGAGTCTTTAATAGACTGCCTACGTACCTCTTTTGGGAGGATCAGGTTCAAACGTAGTTCAAAAGTTAGGCCTATTCAAAGGTCGTTCAAATGATTGAGACCAAGTCTTTGTTGAACTGCCTACGTACCTCTTTGGGAGGATCCCGTAAAGATTTAGTTCAAGGATTTGACCTATCCAAAGGTCTTGCAAATGATTGGAACTGAGTCTACAATAGACTGCCTACGTACCTCTTTTGGGAGGATCAGGTCTAGACGTAGTTCAAGAGTTGTTGGAAGACACTTAATCAGCCAAGGTAATGATAGAGACCTCTGATCTCTGCATGGTGATTTCAAAATGAGCTTATTCAAGAAAAATTGTTAAAATGAGCTGAATTTTCCTTTTAAATCCTTGTGGTGTAGAAACCTTTCTTTGCAATGTGGTGTTCTTGTCAGTTTTGAGAAAAATCATTTTTTCCATTTTCAAATGAGCAAAAGGTAGTCCTTTCGAATAGGTTTTTTGGCTGATCATGACATTCAATAGCCAAACCATTCTCTTTTATTAGGAAGGATCAAGGTCATTGAATTCAAGTAAACAACCTTGCTTTTTTACTTTGAGCATTGTGAGATTGAATCCTTAAAGGCAATCAAAGAATGTGCATGATAGTGCTTGAAGAATTGAGGGTTTTCACTGAGAGCAAACAAAGGGAATGCTTATGATTTATGAATTCTTTTCATTTGAGATTAAACAAGGGAAGTGCCCCTAGTTTGAGAATTTTTCCTATTTGAAAGCAAACAAGAGGAGTGTCCCTAGTTTGAGAATTTTTATCTAATGACAAATAAGGGGAGTGCCCTTAATGTGGGAAGTCACTGTTATTTGATGACAAACAAGGGGAGTGCCCCTAGCTTGAGAATTTTTTTTTTTTCTTTTTTTTTTTCTGAGATTAAATTAGGGGAGTGCCCCTAACTTGAGGATTTTCCTTTTTAAGATATTTTGCTAGTAGCGCTTGACTATCTCGGGCTTTCTTTCTTTTCAATCTAAGAGAAATTATCACAAGAGTTATGCCTAAAAACTATCAAGACTTCAAGGAGGTCTTTATTCATAGGTTGTAATGTAGGTTGGGTTCAGGTATTTGAAATGAAAGATATATAAAAGGCTCAAAATCCCTTTTTGGATATTTCCCTAAGTGTGCATTACTTAAACTCAGACATTGGAGGAGTTTTCTCCTTTTTTATCAGTGCTTGCTTTTGCATTGACTTCTTAAAAGTCTCTTCTCATTTGTCTCTCTTTATTTCATTCAAGTTGTTCCTTTGTGTGAGCTCATTCTTTTTATTCGATTCTCTTATTTAGCTCTTCAGCTTTGATGGACACTCATTTTTGGTTTTGAGGGAATTTCATCTTTCTTTCTCTCTTCAAGCTTTCATATCTCTTCTTTGAGTTTTTTTTTTTTTTTTTTTGAATGAAACCCTAACTTTTACTTAGGCCGCCCTTTCAAGTTTTCGATCTACTGGGTTACCCTATTTTTTGCCTAGGTCGCCCTTTCGGGTTTTCAACCTAGTGGGTCTCTCATCTTTTTTTTTTTTTTTTCACAGTTATTTACTTTCTCATACACTCATGCCGCTCATTGTTAGAATAGTTTGTTGGATTCTCATGTGAGCTTAACATGAATCTCTCATAGTTGGTGAGAATTAAGATTTTAGATTCGACCTTACTTCAAGGTGGGTCTTGAACATGCCCCTAATCACCACACTTTCTTTCCAAATTTTTGGTACACTTGTACCTCATTTGTTAGCTCTTTTCAAGACGAGCATTGGGTTTGACTCCTCCTCAGAATGAGTTTTGAGTATATGCACACTTATTTTTTCCCACCCTTGGGTTCAAGTTTTTATTATTGGTTCTTGAAAAAAAGGCTAACTGTATAGACTCAAATGGGCTAGCAATGGATTAATTTATGATAGGTTAATTCTGGGATGATGTGGTCTAGCCAAAGATGGCCTCCAATCCCTAGTAATGCTAGTTTATTGGCACAAAGATATGACCTCTCTTGATAGACTTCTCTTAGAGTAAATAGAAATAACAACCAGTTGTTGTGACATCAAAATTTCTCAAAACAAGATTTTGCAATTTAATTAAATGACATGTGATTTTTCCCTTGATTGCATTTAGGATCTCTTTCCCTTTTGTTTTAAATTGTGAGCAAAGATCCTTACATGAATTAAATGAAGTTAATCCCTTCTTTATGCAAATTGATCGGTAAGGCTATGGAATCTCATGATTTGCAAAAAGATTTTATCAAAGATATTTCCTTATGCACAATTTGAAAATGTGTTTTGAAAATTTTGAATTTTACTCACTCTAGAAGAAGAGCGATTCTTGATCTTGAAAGAACACCTTCTTTTGAAAAACAATCCACAATCTTTTATTCTTTTTGAATATGCACATTTTGAAAACCAGCAATGGTTGGAGATCATGACCATTGAGTATTGGATGAATGGATGGACTCTTAGGCTTTGGGCCTTGAGGAGATTGGGAGTCATTAGGGGCCCATGCCCCTAGTTTAGGACTCTTCATTGAAGGCAGCTTAAGAGTTGGACAGAGAGATTTTTTTTTCTTTTTTTTGGCTTTTTGATTTTTTTTTTTTTTTTTGCTTGAAGAAAAAAATATAAACAATAAATTCAAACAAACATTCCTATGATGAGTTTACAATCAAAACCTAAGCAACATGTTCCTAAGAATTTAAATGAGTAAACATAATGAACTTAAACAAAAGAAAGATAGAAAAACCCTATGGATGAGATCTTGGCTTAAGAGCTTGTGGAGTAATCACTTGGCTCAAAAGGAGTTGAATTAGCCACCTGGTGAAGATGGAGCAATGGTCTTTTGGCCAATGAGGTCTCGGATCGCATGACCGGTCCTTTGAGTTCTCCATGGCATTGTTGGAGTCTTTTTGGTCCATTGAGAAATCTGAGGATGAACAAACTGGGCTGGGCTTTCTTCGAATTGATCCTTCGACAATTAAATTTGATTCTTGTGGGCCTTGGAGCAAATGTTGGGCTTTTGACTTTTCTTGTGAAATGAATCCATTTGTTAATTTTGTACATGATTTGAACCTTAACATTGTATGCACTTAGACTCATTAAGTCAATGGACTGTGAGTTTCAGACTTAGGCATTCATCATAAAATCTCATGCGTGGACCATTGGATTTGGGCTTTCATTCATTTAGGTCCAAACAAAAGCATGAAGGCTTCGATCATTAGACTATGGGCTTTAATCCAATAGGATCATGTGAAAGTCAAGCATTGGGCTTAGAATTTCATTCAAGAAAAGAACCATGTGCGCCTTAAGTTTTAGTGCTTGGGCCTTTTTGTTTTTCAAAATGACTGAATGGGTTCCAAGTGTTGGACTTGGGTTTTGAATTTATTAAAGTCATTTGGGTCTCAAACATGGGACTTAGGTCTTGATTCCAACAAAGTCATGAGAGCCTCAAGATTTGAACTTGGGCTTTGATTCAAAAACAAAGGTCATGTGAACTTTAAGCCTTAGGTTTGGACTTCAACTCATTCAAGAAAAATTAGGTGAGCTTTAAACCTTGGGCTCAAACTCAATTTAAGCAAAGTGATGTGAATCCCAACCCTTGGGCTTGGGCCTTGATTTGTGCAAGGTCAAACTTTAGTTCAAGGAAAGTCATGTGAGCCTCAAGCCTTGAGCTTAGGCTTCAATTCAAGCAAAGTGATGTTGGTACTAAGTCTTGGGTTTGGACCTTTGATCCAATCAATGTCTTGTTGGGTTAGGTATCCTTTTCTCAAAAAATGGACCCACGCTTTGGACTTGGACTTTCACTTCATGTTATTTTGGATTCCTAAACCATTCTTTAAGCATAGGCCCAAGAGTGGAACTTGAACTCTTTCTTTTCAAAATGACCAAGTGGGCCTCAAGTACAGGAATTAGGCTCTTTTATTTTTTTAAATGACCAAGTGGGCCTCAAGTATAGGACTTGGGCTTTTCTTTTCAACATGACTAGACGAATTCTAATTTTTGAATTTGGGCTTTGAATTTTCTTAGAATCATGTGGCTTTTAGTCTCTTTAAAGTCATGTGGGCTTGAAACTTTGGACTTGATTGATTTTTGCCTTCAAAAAGTAATTAGTTAAGAAACTTTTCTCTTTTGGGCCTTTGATTCACTTCAATGATGGATTTAATTCTCTTAAGTTCATGTGGGCTTCAAGTATTGGACTTGAGCCTGGGTTCAAACAACATCCAAGTGGGCCTCAAGCATTGGACTTAGGTTTAGATTCAAACAAAAGCAAACAAGGCCTTAAGCTTTAGACTTGGGCCTAGGTTCAAACAAAAGCAATCATAAATGCACGCTTTATTGGGTTGGGCCATCCTAGAGAAAAGATCTAAATGGGCTTTTACATGAGGGTAAAAGGTGGGCTAAAAGGTTCCCCACTACTTGGGCTCAACATACCCACCAATCGCATGCGAGGAGCATCGATGGTTCTCAGTATGTTTCACCACTTTATACCAACTCGAGAGGGTCGAGGGTACATATTCGTGGGGTGGTAGGTTGGCCAAGGGTACCCGCATCCGAGGGGGACCATGATCCAAGGCTACTACTACTGTGGCTTCTGAGCTAACAACACACAATACAAGATCACATATGCAATGCATGACATACAAGATAACAATTATCAAAGCGAGTAACAAACAATGCAAACAATTTGTGAACTATAGACTAAGGATCCTACTCTAGAGTTCAGCCCTCTAAGTCCCCAGTGGAGTCGCCACTGTGAGAACCACGACCTTTAACCCAATGTAAAGGCTTAAACATGATTCTCAAAATGGAGACTTTCACTGTTTTCCATCCTAATGTTTAGGGGAATTTACAATGGAGTCGCCACCTAACTTTTATAACAAAAAGCTAAGAAAAAAGTATAATATTTTATATATTGATAAAATAAATAATACAATATTTTGGGGAATAAACAAATTACATGATTTTGCCCTAGATACAATCTAAGGAAAAATAAAATTATAAGGCTTTGTGTCCTAAATACAATCTAGAAAACAGAACTAAAAGGATACATGGACTAATCTAACTTCCCCTAAGATCAGGGTTTGGGGGCTAGGAGATTGAGTGGGAAGGTATTAAGCACCCACACAACCTAAAATAAATCAGTCTCTTAAGGACCCTTAATCTATAGTTCACGACTCGATGCATACAAACCAGATTCGCATTGATTTGACACCATATATAATACATGCAAAATAAGATGAATAATTGTGATTAATCACCTAGTAATTGAAAATACTCATGGAACATTCTTAAACACATATTTAGACAAAAAAACATAACATGTTAAGATCAAGATCAATCAGAAACAAACATGGAAGAATTGATAAGAAAATAATTTTTATACCAGACAACATAAATCCTCATAAAACCCAGATCGGTTCTTAGATACAACCAATCGGGCCTCTCCTAGTACAAATCGGTACTCAAGTTGGCCCATTCGGTACCCAGGTAAAAATTGGGACTCAATCGATGCCCAGGTAAAAACCTAAGACCCAATCGACTTTAATCTGAGGGTTTAGTTACTGACTTTCATGAAAATCAATTCCTCCATTGTTTTTAGCATTTCAAAACTATATTTTTCACCCTAACATGCTCCTAAGTCATAAAACTTTAATCAAATAAATTCCATATAAACAAAAGAATTAGAAACAAAACTATCCTTAAAAATATACAACTAATTACACAATCATATTTTATCAAATGGATAATCAAAACAATAAGGAAAAGGAGTACCTGCGTGTGTTGGGGAGGGAGCTCCTTGATTTGATTCGATTGAATCCAACCTGAAAAATTGATTCTTGAGGGAAAACTGTTAAATTGATTAAAAAAGATTAAACAAACAGAATTCAAAGATTGGAATCCAAATTACAAGAGGTAGCCTCTTATAATTTCTAGGGTTATAAGAATAGCTTGTATTCTTATTAAAACCCTAATCCCTCACAAATATTCTTTTGAATTTTGTTTGGGATCGTGAACGATGAAAATTCTAACCTCTCTAAAATGAGTATCATTTTCTATTTATATG
The DNA here is from genome assembly GCA_014362285.1 of Fagus crenata. Taxonomy (NCBI): domain Eukaryota; kingdom Viridiplantae; phylum Streptophyta; class Magnoliopsida; order Fagales; family Fagaceae; genus Fagus; species Fagus crenata. The sequence continues at coordinate 59,732 of BKZX01027330.1, forward strand.
GCAGCCCAAAAATGAACCTACCCACGTTTTGGAACTCATGGGAGTGCATTAGGGTTTTGGAAATTGGATATACTTCATGAAAATCTCGAAATTCTGGCTGATTTTTAGGCTCTAATTGTGGGCCCGTTTTGACCCTCTAAAAATTCGAATTTGGAGATGGTCCTCGAGACATATTTGTAGCCCATCATGTCAGCTTTCCAGCCCAATTTGAATCAACTCAATCGGATAATTGAGTCAAAAGTTATGGTTGAAATACCGACCAGTGTACAGGCTGGAATCCAAATCCGAATTGGGCTTTGGATAATTCCAGGTTTTTTCACCTTTGGTCAACTTCTAGTGGATTTAGAAGTCCTTATTTGGATGAATTTTAGATTTCTTAATTCTAATCAATTTATTAATAATTAATATGATAATTATTGGTGAAAATAATTATCCAATTAGTTAAAAATAAATCAATTTAAGAATTATCCTTTGATGAATATCTTGTGTATGAATACTTACCATTTTAAGGTGTTCTAAACCAATAGGAATTATTTATTAATTGATTTTAATTTAATCCTTTAGGGGACCAATCAAATTAATTAACAAATAATCCTATGCATGTGAGCTTATGGTAAATATCATTTCAACCAATCAAATTTATTTCCTTAATAAAATCTTGGTTTTTGATCCGATTTCCAAACTGAAAAATGCACTCTCATTCTTAATTCAATTTCGATCACTTAAAATATGATTTTAAATTTATGGACCAACTTTGAATTTTCAAGCTTGTGAAATTACCATTTTACCCTTTATGCACTAAAGTGTAAAAAAGTAAAATTAATGATTGCAAAATGAGATGTAAACAACTAGTTTAATTTTCTTGTAACGAATTTATGGGTGATTGTAAGTGGATACTGTTAACTTTGTTTTCATGGCTGAGTTTGGTGTTATTTTTATTTTTTTAATATTTTCTTTTTGTGGTTTTGTCGTGTATATGAAAGTTCCGCCTGCATGTGTTCTAGCTTTCCACCATAAAATTAAATTGAAGTTTGCAAGTTTTTATTGGAATGGCATGGCCAAATTGGTAAGTGTGAGTGGATACTTTTCTGGTGGATAAATATTATATCACAATCAAAGGCAGAGGCAAGGGCCAGAGCTTTCCCCAAAGCTCCTTAATATTTGCACATGTGGGCTAATTCCTCTTACAAAGAGATAACATTCTAAAAAAAAAAAAAACCAAAGAGATAACATCATATTTCTTTGAAAATAGACTTACCAAACTTGTGGTCTTTCACAATAATTGAAATTCAATTTTGCCATATCAAGGCACTTTTTAAGTTTAAATCAAATTCATCTTTCCATATTTTAAAATTAGAATAATTATTTATAAAAAAATTTGTGTTTTAAGCTAAATCTCTCTAATGCTTTTTTTTTTTTTAATTAATATATTAGTCAAAACAAACCCTAACATGTATGCGCAAAAACACACACATATATACTAGAAAGTTTATATTCTAAATGGAGCCAAGCATCCCCCATTGGTTCTATTCCCGATTCATAACTAGAAAGTTTCTCTAGCCCTTCGCGAATCGGGGCTAAAACTCCCGAAATTTGAAATGCCAAAATAGGAATAACACTTGATATTATTAGAAATGCCCAGAAAATATCATATTTGTAAAGTAGAAACATAGACGGACTCCTTGCATATGGAAAATATACCAGATTAGTCGATTTAAATTTGAATGAATTGTCAAGTCATCCATAACTCTTTAGTCAAAACAACAATTTCTTTGGATTGAACCATTTAGTTTCTCTTGTTTGTTTCGACATGTGTCACCTTTCATTTCACGATTCATCCACTAGAATCCTATTTCTAATATATATATATATATATTACAAATAAAATTCTTGCGGGTTCACTTCACTTCAGATTTTTATTTTATCTAAATTTTATATAAAGAACTAAAGAGAAGGAATTTGAAATAGGATTCTCATTTTTTTGTTTAGAATTATATTTTATTATTATTATCAATTTCATCTCTATTAGAAATTTGTATTCTAAATGGAAATCAAATCTATTTATTTTTATTCTAGCTATATTATAGGGCTATTCGGACTCGAACCGTAGACCTTCTCGGTAAAACAAATCAAATTGATTATTATCAAAATGATTTGAACTGTTTCAAAGACCCAACATGCATTTTTTTGTGCATTGGGCTCTTTCATTAATTGATAGAAATATCAACTAGTCTACCATATTTTTTTTTCTTAACAGAAAGAAAAGGAGATGGCTCTATGTGCTTTGATTCATTATTTTGATTCCAATAAAGGAGCATTACCAAAGTGTTTCAAAGAAGGACTAGTATACAACGATGTTTGATTTGATCAAAATTCTGATTTTACAGATTCAGAATGGGAAACTGTCATACCATTCAATCGAATTAGTATGTCCTGGATCTGACATGTCTCTTGGTAGGAAGAACATGAAGCTCAGAATTATGGTGTATTCAATACTCCCAAATAAAAAAGGGAAGGTTTAAATACTGTTTTGGTCCTCAACCTTTGGTCTTTGTGTCAAATTGGTCTCAAACCTTTCAACTATGTCAAATCAGTCCTCAACCTTTCAATCTTGTGTCAAAATGGTCATTGTCGTTAAATGTTGGATGGAAAATGCTGATGTGGCTAATGGTTTTTTTTTTTTTTTTTTTAATATTAAAAATGTCTGACGTTGCATGCCAACTCAAATTAAAAAATATATATATATGATCATCAAACTCACTTGTACAGCCTCCAATGAGATAATGACACATCAAACATTTTTAAATAAGACAGTAGATACAAACACATACAATCACTCCTCTTTCAAACACTTTTTACTAACTATTTTAAATCAAAAAAATAAGAAGAAAAAAAACATGTTAAAGAACCATCATCAGAGAAGCTACCAGAAACACCTTTGAAGAGGAGAAGCCACAAAGAATAAAAGCAAAGGGTCTAAACTCTAAATCTTTAAAAAATGAAATAAAATAAAATTGCTTTCTTGTTTCGTGGAAAGAATGGTCAAAATCCAAACTAGTCATCACCATATTGATCTTAACTTCAAATTCAAAAATACAATTTCCACCTCCAGAGAAATGCAACTTAGAACAAACCTCAAGATTCAAAAAGACCAAAGCAGGTAAATGACTTAGAGTGGGTTTTCTCCGAAGTTTTTAGCTAGAGATTTAACGCAAAAGGCAAAGGGTTTTTTTTATTTATTTATTTTTTTAGTATCCAACAATGATTCCTGCAACAAATCTTCAGATCTAAGTTCAAATGGAAAAAATAAAATAATAAAAACCAACGCAACTCCTAAAATTGATCAATTTGAGTCCATCTCCATCAAGAACTCAAGAAAATTCCGGTGGCCTCCAACTGGAATTCTTTAACAAGAAAAATGGCTTCTTCTTTTTATCTTTCTCTTTTTTCGACTTATAATATTTAGTAAATAGTGTTTTCATGAGGAATGATGTTGTGTGTTAATCTCTACTATTTTATTTGAAAATGTCAGATGTGTCATTATGTCATTGGAGGGTGTAAAAGTAGATTTTTACACTAGCTCCTTATTGAATTTAAACTCTTTTTAATATTAAAAAAAAAAAAAACCGTTAGCCGCGTCAGCATTTTCCATCCAACACTTAACAACAATGACTATTTTGACACAAGGTTGAAAGGTTAAAGACCAATTTTACACAAGGAAAATGATTCATTCACACCATGATTGAAATAGTAGTTTCACACCATGGATGTGGAGGAACCACATTAAGCCAGGATTTTAAAGCTGGCTAACCGGTCCCACAACTTAAAAACTAAAAGATATAAGTAACCAAGTCAGGGATATACAATGCTTGTAACCAAACATCAAAAGTGCTCATCATTTTTTCCTCTTTCCATATCTTCTTCTTCACACTAGCCATGTCTCCACCACATGCTTACAATTCTCTGATTCTCTCACCTCCGATCTCTCTCACACCAAACCAATTCCAATAATGAATGTCAATTTGATCCTAATATATTCCAAACATTTTGGTCCAAATAAATTTATATTGTGTTCTCTTCAGTAAAATAATTTTTTTCTTCGGTATATTTCGTCTCTCCCTTTCCATCTTCTCTGCACTTCCTCACTCTAGGTTCTCTAATGGTTGCAGTGGCGCGAGCTCGGGGTTTGGTCGCAGCGGTGTTCCCCTCCCCTCAGACCAACTATTATTTCTCTCTCACTGCTCAGGCCTTTCTCTCTTCACGACCAATAAGGGCTTCGTGGTGGTGGCACGGTGGGCCGATCAGACCTGATCTCTTTCACAAAGAGAGCTTTTGAAAGAGTGGATTTGTTTGGGTTTTGGAATGATTTCACAGAGAGAGCTTTTGATATTTGTAGATTTGAGTTTTCTTTGGGTTTGGGAATGGTTTCACGAAGAGAAGATTTGATGTTTGAAATTGTGGGTTTAATTGTATTAGGGAATAAAATGTGTTAGGTTTGATATTTGTGAGGTTTTGAATGCTTTCTTTTTTGTTTGGAAATAGAACTTTAATTTTGAGTGATTTTAGTTGAGATTGAAGATAAAAAAATTTGGTTTTTTTAAATTTTTAAGTGATTTTGGTTGAGATAAAAGATAATAAAATTGTTACAAAGATGAAACCATATTATTATTTTCCAGAAATTGTGGACATATTATAAAAATTATGGACCATTATATTAAACATGTTGAAACGATGCCAAGAAATATGAACAATTAGTATGAACATGTTCAAATATTCAAACTAATTTCCAGAAAATGTGGACAAAACCATGAAATTGTAGACAATATTGTCCACATTTTCTGAGAATTGGTATGAACATTTGAGTCTACCCAGAAAATGTGAACAATGTTAGTATGAAAATTCGAGTCTACCCAGAAAATGTGAACAATTTTATTTAAGTGTGGACAATATTGTCCACACTTTCTAGGAATTGGTATGAACATTCGAGTCTACTCAGAAAATGTGAACAGTGTTAGTATGAATATTCGAGTCTACCCAGAAAATGTGGACAATTTTATTTAAGTGTGGACAATGGGAATTGGTATGAACATTCGAGTCTACCCAGAAAATGTGAACAGTATTAGTATGAACATTTGAGTCTACCCAGAACATGTGAACAATTTTATTTAAGTGTGGACAATATTGTCCACACTTTGAGTCTACCCAGAAAATGTGAACAGTGTTAGTATGAACATTTGAGTCTACCCAGAAAATGTGGACAATTTTATATAAGTGTGTCCACACCTTCTGGGAATTGGTATGAACATTCGAACAGTGTTAGTATGAACATTCGAATCTACTCAGAAAATGTGGACAATTTTATTTAAGTGTGAACAATATTGTCCACATTTTCTGGGAATTTGTATGAACATTCAAGTCTACCCAGAAAATGTGAACAATGTTAGTATGAACATTCGAGTCTACCTAGAAAATATATACATTTTGGAAGGAAAGTAATAGTTGAGTTTTTTAGGACAAAGCTAGCTCTTTGGATAAACTAAATGGTGCTTTTGTGAGTGAGTTATTTGATTGGTCTCGGAGCTTGGGTTTAACAAATATTGTTACTGATTTTGTATTTTCTTTAGCTACTACTTAGTTCTCTTCTTCTTCATTATAATCTTGTTGACCTCAATGTGTATCCTTTATGCACCTTGAGAAAATATGGAAAATTTCATTTAACTGTAAACAATATTGTATGATTTCATATCTATTTAAATTGAAAAATATAAGCTTTGACATCATGCAATTTGTGAATGATATGAGCCCACAATTTGTGAATTATGGGCTCTCTCCTCTTTTTTTGGATACAATTGCACATGTTCTATTTGTGTACAAAAAGTTTAGGGAGTTGTTATCAAGGCATCAATTGAAATGTACAATTCTTAAATAAAAATTCATTATACAAGCCAAGCCTCATTCAAAACAAAATTATTTTCATGTTTTTTTTTTTTTTATAAAAAAAAAAAAATTCAAATTCCAACCTATCAATTTTATAGTATACAATAATATCATATGGAATAATCAATATTTAAATTTCTATCCACATGAATGCTAGATAATCAATCATTACAAAGAGAAAAATATAGAAATATTAAATACATCGTATTGGTTATAACAAATCTAGCTATTTTACAAACATTAAATACATATATTTTCTCTGCAACCAGTAAACAACAAATATCATAGGATCACATAACAAATAGACATTCTTCCAAAATATACCCAGTAGGTGTAGAGCAGTAGAATTTTCAGGTACAAAAAGAGCTCTATAAAATCCACTTGAATCAACAAAACTAACAGGAGATTCACTACGACAAAATCCTCGAACAAAATTGTAAGCAACTACCTAATGTATAAAATTTCAGTACTTGACCATTGCAAGGATATCTGATTATAGGCCAAGTTTCTCCTCTGCAACCTTCACCCTAAACTTTAGTCAGCTTCTTCTTCCGCTCATATGCTATCTAAGCTCTCTCTTTTCTCTTCTCCTCTAGCTACTGTGATAAAAAAAATAGTTAGAAAATTTGAATACAAGTTTTGCTCATGAATTGTGACTTTTACTTTCAGAATTGGTTAATCTCAACAATATAAAGCTAGCATAAGCATGTTGATAAACCAACTCACAAACAATGATTCATTGATGTCTAATAGCATGTTAATTGAAATAACACACACTATTTATTTCAAATTCATGTTCACCAATATATTCAACACTTATATCAAAGTTACAAAATAAAGCAGACAATCATTTTCAATTCAGGAAAATGGATAATGTAGAAGTGCAGACTTCGCCTATTGCTCCAATCCCCTTCTATTCCATACCACAACAGCAAATATTCAATTTTTACCAAACATATATAATCTAAAACACAAACTCAAATCCAAAATACTAACCAAACAACAGAACCAACCTAGAAACCTTAAAATTCACCAATACAACATAGTTGTCCATACACCCACAAACTAAAAAGTGCTAATAAAAGACCCTCCAAACCTTAACAAACCCTTCCAGCACCAAATTCACCAAAACCACCACAAACTACATAGAAAACCAAAACTTGAAGCAGAACAAACACTAACCAAACACAAAAGGCAAAAGACCCAGTACTGGAAACACTGATTTATCACTTTTTGAGCAATACCCACTGAAAATTAGAAAGGAGCCCCTGGAGATACTGCTTGGGCAGTGTTCATGAAAAATTGAGGGAGAGAGAGAGAGAGACATGAGGTAGATCGGTTAGATTTGAAGAAAAATAAATGGAGAATGAAGAAGATTGAAGAAAGAACAAATGGGGTGGGAAGGAAGAAGAAGTGGAGACTTGGGACAATGAAGTAGATGAAGAAAAAAAAGTAATGAAAAATTAAAAGTCAAAGGAGTAGAAAATGGGTGGAGGTGAAAAAATGAAAAGGAAAAATAAAAAATAAAATAAGGATTGGTATAAAATTGAGTGGATGAGAAAAAGGGAGAAAATATGGAAAGGAGATACTTACAAAAATCCAAACAAAAGTGTGGAGAGAGACAGTAAAGGGGAGTGTGGGAGAAAGAACAAAAATAACAAATGAAATTGAAAAATTTAGGAAAAGAAAAGCGGGAGAAAGTGGCGGGGGTTTGGAGGAAAAGGACGAAATGGTGGTTGAGATGACAAAATTGTAGGGTTTGGGTGAGAGAAAAGTGGAGGGAAATATATATATATATATATATATATATATTTTTAACTCGGTTTGAGCAGATACAAGTGGGAATAAATGGAGAGAAACAAATCTTATTTCTGAATAAAATTGGTTGTATTGATAAATAATATATATATATATATATATATTTAAAATATTAGACATTAAATATTTTATTCAATTTAAAATTTTTTGCAATATTAGACATTAAAATTAAGAATTGATATCAAAATTCGTCCGAATATATGTAGGTCAGAAAATTCTCCATATTTGTGAGGTCGGCTTATTCTCCATAAAATTCATAATACTTAAAATAAAAAAAATAAAAAAATAAAAGAAAGAAAGAAAAAGCAAGTAGTGTCTATAATTTAAAAAACTAAATAAAGAAGATTTAAAAAATAGATAAAAATATCGGGGATGGTTGTGAACTTTTAAGAGCAATAATACTTCAAATAATAAGACATATATATATATATATATATAACTTCTGTATACTTATTGAAGTTTATAAAGAATGTGTGTTTGTGTGTATGAAATAAAAGATGGACAATAAACTATATGTTGGAAAATTGGAAAGATATTCAGCAGTAATTACCAAGATTGTATAGTTGTAAATTAGGGAGTAATTAGTCAATGATTATGAATTAGGAATGTATCTTTATTAGGTGAAGTAATTAGTTATTCTTTCCCTAGTTTAGATCTCTTGTAATTCCTATAAGTAGGAATCCTTGTAAGTCAGAAATTATTCATTAAATGTGAAAATCATTCCCAAACTATTCTCTCCGTTTACATGGTATCAAAGCCAGCAATT
>BKZX01027331.1:1424-12637 GCA_014362285.1 Fagus crenata
TATGACCACTTGCATACCATGATAATTTAGGATATGATCAGATTTCTTAAAACTCTCGCCCTTTATAGCATTGGACTTCTTTGTTGCTCTCCTCCTTAGGAAATAGTAGAATAGAATGACTAGCACCACAGAGGCAGCAATTGGAATAACAATGGCGATTATTATCACCGAAGAGATTCTTTCTTTTCATGAATAAACAATATCATATTTCATTGACAATAGTACAAATAGTCCTTTAAAAGAAGTGTTTCCTAATAAATTAATAAGGTCTCATCAGAATACTCTTTTTTTTTTTTTTTTTTTTTTTTTTTTTCATGTGAAAAATTAAGAGGATGCGACCCCAGTTTTCATCCGATAGATAAGGATGAAAGTACCACTAGACCATATGATCATTGGCCGGTTACAAATTTTTTTTTTTTTTTATGATAAAAAATGGTTAAGGACAAGATAAGTAGTGAGTTGTAACTTGATAAGTAATGAGTTAACTTTATAACTTGTAACAATCCGAAGAAAGTGTAATTCATAATTACCCCTACTCCACCAATAACGTAGCTCATTCAATTGCTAAATACGCTTCTTCTAATTTGCTAGTTTGTACTAAGGACAACATTCCTTAGGTGGTGTTGAATGCCTAACAAATTGCTGTTCTGAGTTTCCTTCTTTATTTCAACTTATGCTAATAAAAAATACATTGATTTGTGCGTGATAACTTAATTGACATTGATTAGTTTACTTTATGAGGAAAATCAAAGTTTAAATCTCCCATTTCTCAATTATTAAAAAAAAAAAAAAAAATACCCCCCTTAAATTCAGTGGCAGTGCCACGTTCAAGTGAGGGTGTGCAGTTGCACACCCTAAGTTTTTAAAATCAAAGGATAAAATTTTTTTATATAGATGTTGCACACCTTAAAAAAAAATTGTGAACACCCTAAAAAAAAATTGTGAACACCTGATCTAATAAACCCAATTCACCGTACCCAAAAATAAAAAGTCCAAATAACAAAAAATAAATAATAAAAAAATAACTCAAATAACAATCACAATAACAAAATAAGCCCAAATAACAACACTTGTTTAAACCCATAATAACAAAATAAATCCAAATAATAACACTTGTTTAAGCCCAATTGTTTGAACCAACCCATTAATTAAATTTATTCTATTCAGGAAAAAAAAAAAAAATCTCAAATTTAAATTACCGTTATACCGTGTGCCAATCGTTCAGATCATATTGAAGGGTGTGCAAATCATAAAACCATAAGGCTGAAGGCCACACCCAGTCGTTCAAATCATAAAACCCAAAAAAAAAATAACCCGCTGCGAAGGCCGAAGGCCACACCACATCTCTTCGAAGACTGGGAGTCACGCCTGCTGCTACTGCCGCCCTCACCTCACGCCTGTTGCTGCCAGCCAAGCCCTCACCAGTCACCTTACTCGATTACGCCTACTGCTGGAGCCTGGAGCTAGACAAACAGGACAGTGGACTTCGGCTCAAGTCTTCAAATCTGGTTTGTTTTTTTTTTTTTTTTTTTTTTTTTTTTCCTCTCTTATTTTATTCTTATCTACTTGTTACTTTGTTAGTTCATTAGTTACTTTTCCAGTTTCCTTTTTCTATTCATTGATTTTGTTTGGAAGTTTGCCCTTTGACCGAATCTTAGACTTTTAATATAATATTATTTAATAGTTTATATTTTATATTTTTACTGTATATTTGTCTTGTAGTGTTAGTGTGTTACTTAGTTTAATTATTTGTTTGGAATTTTGATTAATTTGTCTATTTGTCTAATTGTCTTATAGTTACTTTATTTGTTTGGATTTAATTAATTTATTTTATTTTTTATTCTTTTGCTAGTACAATGGAGAAATTTCTGATAAGGAAACCACAAAATTCATCTTCTACTCAAGAAAAACAAAGTGATTATAACAGCAGACCAAATTCTTCTAAGCGAATTTGTGTTGACTTGAACAATCTTCCTTCGGATCTTGGGCTACGAGAAAAGATCTCATCTTATCATCCTAATGATCAAGATAATATAAGAAGAGCATATATACAAAAAGGCCCTTGTCAACTTGTTCCCTACAATTTACCTCAAACAGAAATTGGTGGATCAATGCGTCGGTTTAATCCTAATTGGTTTATTGAACACAAAAATTGGTTGGAATACAACATAGAAAAGGATGCAGCATTTTGTTTATGTTGTTACCTATTTAGGCAAGATGTTGGCAAGCAAGTGAGAGGTGACACTTTTGTGAGGACGGGATTCAAGTTGTGGCATAGGAAAGATAAGCTTCAAACCCATGTTGGAGGCGCTAATAGTGCCCATAACCAAGCTGTCAAGAATTGTGATAATTTAATGAAGCCAAATCAACACATTAACAATGTTTTTGTTAAGCAGACAAATGAAGAAAAGATTAAATATCGAATTCAATTAAATGCAACAATTGATTGCATAAAATTCCTTTTACGTCAAGGGTTAGCTTTTCGTGGTCATGATGAATCTCTTGATTCAAGTGCTAAAGGAAATTTCCTTGAGCTTCTACAATTTTTGGCTGATCACAATGAATCTATCAATGAAGTGGTACAAAGTGCTCCGAAAAACAACAAGCTAACTCACCATAATATTCAAAAAGACATTGTGAATGCAGTTGCATGTGAAACTACCAATGCCATCATCAAGGATCTTGACAATGAGTTCTTTTTAGTTTTAGTTGATGAGTCTCGTGATACATCGATTAAAGAACAAATGGCAGTTGTTTTGCGTTATGTGAACAAAAAGGGAAATGTTACAGAGCGGTTCCTTAGTATTGTACATGTAGCAGATACCACTGCTTTGTTCAATGGTCTTAAAGCTTTAATTTTGAGAGAAAATAAATCAACATATTATATTCATTGCTTTGCTCATCAACTTCAATTGACTCTTGTAGCTGTTGCTAAAAATCATAATGTTATTACTGAAATTTTTTTGCTTGGTTGCTAAATTGATAAATGTTGTTGGAGGCTCTTGTAAGAGACGAGATGCTCTTCGAGATGCACAATTTGTCAAAATTGAAAAAGCATTAGACATGTATGAACTTAGAAGTGGGCAAGGTTTGAATCAAAAGACAAATCTTAAACGTGCTGGTGATACACGTTGGGGATCACATTATGGTACAATTATCAACTTGATTTTGATGTTCTCTGCTTCTGTTCATGTACTTGAGATTATTCTAGAGGATGGCACAAACTTCGAGCAAAAAGGTGATGCTCGATCTATTTTGAAGTTAATCATATCTTTTGAATTTGCCTTTGCTTTACATTTGATGAAAAATATTTTGGGGGTCATAAATGAGTTGTCAATAGCATTGCAAAAGAAAAATCAAAATATTGTAAATCTTATAACACTTGTTAACATGTCTAAGCAACGATTACAGATGATGAGAGATAATGAGTGGGGATCTCTATTGATTGAAATGTTGTTATTTTGTGACAAACATGATATTCCTATTTTGAACATGGATGAAATATTTGTAGTTGGTGGGAAGCCACGATGCCAAACCCCACAAATTACAAATTTACATCACTTTCGTGTCGAGTTATTCTACACAATCATAGATATGTAACTTCAAGAGCTCAACAACCGTTTTTCAGAGGCGAATACATAGTTGCTACTTTGTATGGCTTGCTTGAATCCTAGTAATTTATTTTGTGCTTTTGATAAGCAAAAGTTGAACCGTCTTGCAGAGTTATATCCATCTGATTTTTCTGAGTCAGATTTAATAGCACTTGACATTCAACTTTAGAATTACATTGTTGATGTGCAATCTAATGACATGTTTTTAGAACTAAAAGGAATTGATGAGCTTGCTAGAAAGATGGTAGAGACGCAGAAGGATGTCACATATCCATTAGTTTATTTGCTTGTGAAGTTAGTTTTGACCTTTCCTGTCGCAACTGCAACAGTAGAAAGAAGTTTCAACAATGAAATATATAAAGAATCAACTGCGCAATCGAATGAGGGATCAATGGATGAATGATTGCTTGGTTACGTACATTGAACGTGATGTATTTGATAACATTGATAATGAAGCTATCATGCAACAATATCAAACTATGAAGACTTGTAAGAAGATTTTATAAAACTTCATGTATTTTTTTTTTTTAGTGATGTTATATTCGAAGACTTGTAGAAGGATTTTATAAAACTTCATGTAATTTTCTTTTTTTTTTGGTGATGTTGTTATATTCAAGTTTTGTAATGAACACTTTAGAAAAATTTCCTGGAGCCGCCACTGCCTGGGTTTATACCCTTATCACATGCATGTCATCGTACATATCATACCTTCATGTACTTGATATATAACGTGCAAATAAAACTATATTTTCTTTGCTTGATTTCTAAAATGTATGTTAAACAATTGCTGAAATAAATAAGCATAAAACATGCACTACATATATAAATACCCTTAACTGCCAATTACATATGTTAAACAATTGCTGAAATAAATAAGCATAAAAAATAATTACACACTGCTTTACTTTAAATTACTGTATATCAAATTATTTCATCTAAAATAATTATTCATCTAAAATTAGACAATATTCTAGGGAAAAAATTGCTTGTTGAATTACACACCCTATTTACTATGTTCATACATAGAAGCAGCATTGCCAAGAAACTATCAGCAAGGAATGAGAGGAGCAATTGCCCCAATACAGTAGTGAGCAGACACCCTTCTACTTCTGGAGATAGAAAAGTGGGGTCATGAAAGATCTCTAAGAAATGCCATTTAAGATAATAAAGCTATGCAGAAGGCATGATGGTCCAGCCAAAATTGGCATGTGAATCTGCCTGTGCATAAATATGATGGCAATAAATCTTTTTGTACTCATATATTTTTTAACAATTCATCCTTCACTTGAATCAAGTAAGTTTGAAAATCATGTACTAAGACACAGAACAAGCATGGCTAATTATATAAACATCACATCTTCCCAGGATGAATCAGCTTGACATAATAGTTACTTATTGTATAGGTACCAATTGCTGCCTCAGTTACACTTTTTGAAGCCATATGCTTATACAAAGGGACCAGGGTGATTGCATCTAAAGGAAAGGAAATCACAAACTGGAAGTTGCATCAGATTTTTCTTTACTGTAGCTGTGGTATAGTAGCTGGTATGGTAGGTGGAAATCACAAGTGGGAATTATCAAAAACAAATGCATACAAAATACAAAACTCCGATTCATACACACAGGAAAGTTGAAAACAGTTCATAATTCTGACTAGTAGAACAGGTTTTCTACACAGAAAAAAAAAAACTCATACTAACTGTAGTGATTACTAATCTAGCATCAAATTCATTTCAATTTAACACAATTTGATATCTCAATTTACTAATCTAGCATCAAAGTAAGGGATTCAACTAGCATTATAGGATTTGACCAACTAGAGTCTTGGGACTTGGCAGCAAGACAGCCTCATGAAAACAGATTTACACCCACCACTTCCAGTCTCAGCAGCAGAATCATGAGGTTTACTCACATCACAGTAAGCTAGTAATTAAAAACAGAGGAAATTAAAAACAGAGGAAATCAAAGATCCTCTTAGAGGACTTTGGTCGAACACCTAGGAGATTTTTTCCTACACAATCTTTTTTTCAAAACCAACAAAAACCCAGATACCAAACCGAATCATGATATAAAAATTAAAAGAAATTGGGTCTGAAACCCATAGTCAAAATCGGCATACCAGATCTTCCAGTGAAGTTGGGACGCTCGGCTCTTTGAAAATCAAAACCCAAGTTCACTTGTTAATGCACCGAGAAATCGTCCGATGAGGTGAACGATCGGAGAAGTCTCGACGGTAGGGTATGATCGGAGAGACTCAGAGGCTCGGGGAGAGGCTCGACGGGGCGGGTCAGATCGGAGAAGAGAGAGCTTGAGAGGTTCGGGACTTCGGGTCACGGTCAGATTCTAGAAGGACTTTTAGGATTTTTAGGGTTTTATTCATTCGGGTCAGATTCGGGTTTTTGAGTAAAACCCGACCCGTTTAAAACCCGATTAAAACCCGATTAAAAACCCGTTTGATTAAAAAAACCCGACCCGATACCCTATTATATAAACGGGGCGGGACGGGGCGGGTTTTTTGGAACGGGGCGGGTCGGGTACCCGCGGGTCGCGGGTTTATTGCCATCCTTAGTTCAAACCATCATTCTCAACTATCAAAAAAAAAAAAAAAAATCCCTTGATGAATTGTTAGTTGTTAATTGTTATGACCAGTCTACACAAATTAAAATCCATTATAATGCATGAACTTAGTCACAGGTTCCCAACCATAATAGGAAAAAAGACTGATAGCTAGAATTCAATAAATTCCATATTTTGAAATCTAATTAGTCTCATTTTTTTCTTAGAGCTTATTAAAGTATGAAAATTGAAAAGTAGAATCTAATCGTGAGTAATTTTGGGTCTTAGTGAGTTGCTTATTGTGGACTCTACACCATAATTAGTAATATATGATATCGAATATATATATATATATATATATATATAGAATACATATATATTTCACTCAATTCAAGATTTTATTTTTATTTTTTAAATATGACAGAAAAATGAAAATAAAAAAACAAAGAGTAAATATACATATGTACGGGTATATTACGAATTTGAATGAAAATTCAAAAATAAAAGAACGGCTATATATGTTAAGATCTCTCTTTTATTATATTTGAATTCAATAGAATATTTATGTTATCTTTATATAGTTTTACAAACAATCAACAGATTAAGATTTAATATATTTAGTATATTGTTTTAAATTTTTAACTATGTTTTCAAACAAAACAAGTGAAGTAATAACCTCGAGGTAGGACGAGTCATAATATACACCTAAAAAAGTTTAAGGTGCGAGTTTGACACCCCTTAACAACAAATCCCTCTTTTGGGGCCACTTCCAAGGCCTAGTAATTATCCAATACGTGTGGGACAACAGGTATTGCATATGCCAATGAAATTAGTCGGGACAAAGTTTTGAATACCCATGTTATAAAATATATATATATATATATATTAAGGAAATGATGTTAATATTCATTCATTCACTTCCTTAGACAAATAATAATAATAACAAAAAATATTTATTGTCTCATAGTATTATAATTTAAAATAATTTTCTTTACTTTTTTCTAAAAACATTAGTGTTTATGTATAAACACATATTATATATCAATAAGATTTAATCATTTAAATTATAATAATCTTAATAAATAAATAAAAATCAAGATTATAATATAGATATGAAAATATCAATGTTTAATATAAAATAGTGAAACGTGAAGTTACAATTAACTTAGTCATGTTGGATCACAATTAATGACTAACACTATATCACATATTGGCTTAAGTCCTCTTGATTGAAGCAACACTTAACCCTCAATTCTTGAACATTCTAATCGAGAACACGCAATTCATCGAACTCAAAATTAAACTTGAGGTTTTGAATCAAAATTATTAGATCGAACAAACAATCTGTTGTCGGAATCATTTTAGAATTTTAATTTTAATTTCAAATCAAGATCAAATCTATTATTAATTACATGTAATTTCACATTTTCCAAGAGTTTTATAGTCAAGCGCGACGTTAGCTGACATTTATAGGGACCATCAGGTTTCAAATCTCTCCTCTTCATTGTTACAAACTATCAAATTATTAACCCAATGCTCTTTTGTGTTTTCTTGGGTCAATAGAAGTGCAAACACTGTGGCACATGCCAAATTTGCATCTTCTCAACCTAATGCTCTTTTGTGTAATTTCATCAAATCCTCTTCTCTTGGTTCATGAGACTTGGTTTAAAGATTTGAGTCGTTTCTCTTTTTAATGAAATTTTTCCACTTTAACCAAAAAAAAATGGTATAATTTCATTGGATTTGGAAAGTAAACCTAATTGATATCCATGACTAGTAGTAGTAGTACGGGGTACGGTGAAGTGAAGTTTGGATAACTTGGTGTTCAAGTACATAACGGCCTCCTCCCAATAATTTTCGTGACATATCAGATATGCACACACCGTTGACCGATAGAAAATCGGCGATCTTCCCGCCGGTTTATCTTCCGTGTTTCCTCCACGTGTCACGTGGCCAAAAAGGAACGTTATAGTGTTACACATGCAAACACTAGTATGTACTATCTCATCCCCTACGTAAGCCACTATCTTCCAGCCAAAGTCGCCGTAAGAACACATATATGTTTTTGACATTGAGAGAAATGGTTGGTTCGGGTCCATATATAGATGCACTATGTTAAGTGCATTTTGGTATTTAATTAACTACCACTACAACACAATTAAAAACCAAAAATGAACTACTAAAACACAGCGATTTTTCACTTGTTTTTATGAATATCCTCATTTTATAGAATATTTTTGCTGATTCTAAATTTATAGTATATAAAACTTAATTATTGTTTTTAAATTTTATGTTGACACCACCTAAGAATTTTGTATTTATCATTAGATATATTATATATACATATATTGATAATTTGATGGTTAGGAAAATGAAAACTTGAATCCTAAATGTTTCTATTGAAATTAAACACCTGTAAATGCCAATTGAGTTACATGGTTCTTGATATTAGCTATTAATATTTGACAGTGAAAGCGCCACGTCAAACTGCCTTTTGTTGTTTTAGGTGCATAATTGGGTAAATTCCTCTTGAAAATAATAGAGGGAAAGTTACAAATAGAAAGAAGAAAACGAATGGTGTTTAAATTAGAATAAGTGTTGTTGAACGATTAGCCAATATTAGCTGACTGGAAATCTAGAACAAGATGTTGAATGAAAATATCAAATGCTAAAGCATGATTTAACATCAAAACAATTCTTCAAATAGATAAAATCCAAATTTATACTATTTACTATGAACTGTATTTTTTATTTATTTCTCAAAATAAGAAATCGCCAATCCCCACAATTAAAAAGGGTTGAACCCAAGTTCTCCAACTTCAATGAGAGAAATATAAACCCATTAATACTTATATGCTATATTTAGATTCATACATACAAATGCGCATTTCCTGCAATATAAAAATTGTTTTTTACTCATTATTATAATTGCAGAGTTAATTAAATATTGTGACAATAACTCACTAAGTACCTTGTTTGCTTTAGAAAATTGAGATTTGGGAATAAACAATAATTGCAAACTATGCGTCTGATCTACGCATGGCTGGCTGCATTCAATTGTAATGGCAAACAATAATTGTCAGTATTACATAATTAATTTACATCACAACTTATTAGTTATCACACGTCTTCTTTTCATTCTTTCCCTGGATTCATACCCTTATCACATGCATGTCACCGTACATATCATACCTTCGTGTACTTGATATATAACGTGCAGATAAAACTATATTTTCTTTGCTTGATTTCTAAAATCAATATTAAACAATTGCTGACAAAATAAATAAGCATAAAAAATGTCATGCACTACATATATAAATACCCTTAACTGCCAATTCCGTTTCATTCCAACTACCTCTCTCAAACAAAATATAAAATGGCTAAGCTTACTTATTTCTCTTGTTTTCTCTTCCTTTTCATCATATCCTTCTTTGTTCAATCATCAAATGCAGCTTATAATGTGATTAGTTTTGGTGCAAAGCCAGATGGAAAAAGTGATGCAACACAAGCATTCCTCAAGGCTTGGGCATCAGCTTGTAACTCAGCCACAGCATCCACCATCTACATCCCAAAGGGGAGGTTCTTGCTAAAAGCAACGGTTTTTAGGGGGCCATGCAAGAACAGAATTACAGTTCAAATTGATGGAACACTTATGGCTCCAACAGATTATAGTGCGCTTGGGAATTCAGGGTACTGGATTTTGTTCATTCAGGTTAATAGGGTTGCAGTTTATGGTGGCACGTTGGATGCTAAGGGTGCTAGCTTTTGGGCTTGCAGGAAATCTGGAAAGAGCTGCCCAGTTGGTGCTAGAGTATGTTATTTAATTACATCACTTGTTAGGATATTTAGTAATTTATCATAATATTGAGTTTAAAACTATCTTCAATCTATCTCTCATTTAATATAGTTATCCCACATGTTAGGTCGCACTTATTCTGAAGAAAGTTTGTGCTCATTTAAAAAGTTAAATCTCATGTATTGGGTCTCTCTTATTAAGAGAGGGTATGAGTCCAATTGTGAGTACAAGTGCGTACTTATTTGTCATAATTTGAAGATTTGAAACCAAACTAGTTAACTTGGCCACAATGATTATTTTTTACCATTTTCCTTGTTTCTTTCTTTTTTCTATTGAAGGTAAGAGTAAGACATGAAGTCAACTCTTTTTATTATTATTATTATTTATTTATTGGTGCAGCCATATGTATTATATTAGTTTGTATAATACTACTATAAATATCCTGTACTACTTATTCTTTTATTTTTTTCCCCCTTTAAAATGTTTTGGACTAGAGATAGATAGCAAGCCCAAAACAAACTCAGCCCTCCTATTACCACTATAGAAGGAAAAATACAGCCATAATTGGTTAACTCAACTGGTGAATTTCCTTCATTTTCCATGTAATCTTGGTTTTCACACAAAATTTAATTGAATTTTGAAAAGTAGACTGAGCATCATATTCATGTTCATGCACATACAAATAAAATTTCAATAACTTATTTTAACAAGATATATGTAATTTGTGTGTCAATGCAGTCAATAACATTCAATTGGGCAAACAACATTGTGGTCAATGGCTTAACATCGATCAACAGTCAGCTAAGTCACCTTGTAATCAACAGCTGCAACAATGTGGTAGTCCAAAATGTGAAGCTTATTGCTCCTGACCTAAGCCCAAACACGGATGGCATTCATGTGCAGAGCTCAACCGGTGTCACAATCAAGGGAAGCACCATGCAAACCGGAGATGATTGCATATCAATCGGTCCAGACACCAAAAACTTGTTGATGAGCAACATTAGGTGTGGCCCTGGACATGGTGTAAGGTAAGCAAATTCTCAAAACATATGTGAAAAAATAACTTTAGGCATAAAATTTACTACAAGATAATTACAAATTAACCTAATTCTATGTACTAAAAAAGATGGCAATTTAATAATTATAATCAAAATTATAGTAACGAAACTAATAATTTGCAATAAAAAAATTATGATTGATCATGCCATTAATTCAGGCCCAATCTAATAATGGACCTGAGAGGCTTTGCA
>BKZX01027334.1:19031-36923 GCA_014362285.1 Fagus crenata
CTATTTTTTAGGTTGACATGGATTATTTTTAATGTTAATTAAATATTTTTTTAATTATTTTGTTAATCACGTCATCAATTCCGTTAGTACCTCATTAAATCCGGTAATGACCAAAATAAAATTGGTTGAAAAATTCAAAATTAAAATGAAACATTTCAAAGCACAATAACTAAAAAGACTAAAATGAAAACACTCTTATAATATAAGAACCACAATGATGTTTATACCTCTTTTCTTAATATGGATATATTAGTTTTTTTAATAAAATTCCTTAAAAGATATTTCCAAGAGCCGCCACGGTTGACGGCCTTATCACTCTATTGATTTCAAACATTTGGAAATTGGAAGCCTAGGAGGAATGTTTGCCTATGAAATAGACCCGCAGGTGCCTAGCTTCCATATACCATACAGGCCAAATTGACGTGTGGTAATGACTAATGAGCCCAAGATTTTCATTTTGACCCATTTGTGGTGCAGGTGTAGCTGACACAGTCCACCAATGGCCAACGCTCAAAAAATTAAACTGTGGGGTCCATCAGAGTTATGACCCACTTGGGATCTGGATCCAACAACTTGCAAGTTGCAACCATGAGACCGAGACCGAGTCACCGAGACCTAGGCACAAACATGCCAATTAAGTCAACATGCATCAATCAACCTATCTAGAAACAGGTTACTTTTAATGTATGACGTCAAATTATTTTTCTGGGTGGATTTAGGACGCATACTTATTAGGCTTTGAGTAGCTCCTTCTTATAATTAAAAAAACAAGTTTGAATGCTGGTCTTATTGGTATTTTAATATTGTTAAAATAGATATTCTAATTCCATGTTAAATATTGAGCAATAAAACTATGATGTCTAGTTAGAATTATAGCACAAGCATATACAACTGCCAACAGCCTATGTACATGGAGGAAAACTCTTAATAACCAACTACTTATTTATTATATCACAACATTGTATTAATAGGAGACTAACCCCTATATAATTAATCATAGATTAACACCGGTTAACATGAGTGCAATACAAGTAAACTGTTTTGCTTACACATCAAGTATTGGACTTAGGCTTTAACCAAAAATGGATCTTGATATACTTTAACAAATAATAAAAAAAAGGTAATTTGTTGACCAATTCATATATGTAGTTTTAATATCTTAACATATACAATGAATTTTATTAACATTTTTCAAATAAGTTTTTAGGAAAATATATTGAAAACGTATAATTGATTTTTTAAATATAATAAATCTTTCATTAAATTTTATATTTAAGTTAATGAGATATAAGTTATGGGAAGAGGATTTCGATTGATTTCAAATCGATTAAATTAATTTACGGGCAAAGCCAGAAATTTAATTTACGGTGGGCACGTTTTGATCTCAAACAAAACTAAAAGTCAACTAATAAAAATAAATAAAGAATAAAAGGAAAAGAAAACTCCTGCAATTCTGAAAGTTGGGCAAGCACATGACACTAATTGACAATATAGCCAATCAATGACCCAGTCAAGTCATAAGTTCATTGAGGTATATGTCGAGATTTACAAGTTCATTGAGGTATATGTCGTGTTGACTGTTGACTCAACCGTGTGGTGGTGTGGGTTTAAAGTCTTAAGTCAAGAATGAAAGTTCTGTTCACGGAACTTGCCTATAACATTCCAGCAAATGACCAAAATCATTTGATTTTGGTTTCTGCTTTGTTGGGAGTAATCTTCAAAGTGACCTTTGAATTTATTCACATAAATAAATCAACTTGCCGTGCTTAATACGAGGGCTTGACCGGGTAATTCTACAGTACCCATATGGGTACCGTACCTCTAATAAATAAAATCTCACATTAATGGTACTAATGTCATATATTATGGTACCTACCTCACATATGATGGTACCTACTATTTTTATTTATTATTTAAATTAATATCTATAAAAAACCAGATAGTACCAATATCACATTAGATAGTATCAACATCACATATAATGGTACTTATATCACATTTGATGGTACCAATTGAGTGGGTACCATACCCACAATAAGAGTGTGAGTATTGTAGAATGATCCAAGCTTGACCAAATTACGCCATAAATAAAGGTTTAATACATTCACCTAAATGTTCCATTCTATCCACACAAAAAAAGTTTGAATTAATTGGAGAATTTTCGTTTGAATCTTGACGGCTAGGGTGCTCTGCTATGAAGCACGGGTACTCCAAAAATGGAGCCGTACCCGTACCGAATACTTTTTGGGTACTTGTACTCTTAGGGAATTTCTACATGCGTACAGAAATTTTTCAAAAAAAAAAAAAAAATCATTTTCTTTCATTTTTTCTTTTGGATATGTCACAAAAATAGATAAAAATAGTGAAAGTAGTGGAAACATGAACTTTAAGTGTAACTATATGGATGTACACTTCTTTTATTTACTCTTTTGGATCTTGATTTGTAATTTAAAAGATCATTTAATGGTAATGGATATATTTTATTATCTATAATTGCTCTTAAATTCATATATGCTTATCAATATATGAAAAATATATGCATAATAATATATAAAAAAAATTTAATAAAACATATATCCTTGCCGTACCCGTACCCTACTTTTCTAAGAATTATCGTACCGTACCAGTACCGGTACCCGTACCCTAAAACGTACCCGTGCTTCTTTGGTGCTCTGTGATCATAGGTTATGAAATATTCCCTCCTTCCTTTTTTATGAGCAAGAGATAGAAAAGGGAAAGAATTAAGCAAATAAATACACATGTGATGGATGCTCATCATATATGACAGTGCGGTACTTTTTACTATATCATTACTTTTCAAAGTAAACGAGAGTTTCTAGAAGTCATTTGCTGGATATATATGCCTTGCACTCGCGCCATTAAAGTTCCACCACTCATCCTTTCTATCAAAAAACAAAAAAGTACCACTCATCCTCTCGTCTGAGTAGTACAAATATTTGCTGAGAAAGACCAACATGAATGGTGCACCAAAGTTGGCTTTGGTTCTAAAAGCTTGGGTCCCATTTGTTTTAGCTATAGCTATTCTTTGCAACTCAAGACTAGCTGCAGGAAATAATCATTATGCTGGAAGAAAACTCGATGATGAAATTCCCGGTGAGTAAGTAGATTAATCTTGAAAAATTTGGTCAACCAACTTTTTTATTTTATTTTTTTCTTTTCAATCTTTCTTTGGTGCTTGCCAAGTTGTTATGCATGCATGCTTTCTTGTAGTACTCTTACAATGGAGCGAGTAATTCATGAAGACTATTTATTATAGAGAAGTTAATTTGCAGTCTTTTTTTTTTTACTCGAGCTTTGTTCTTCTTAGAAGCTGTATTCCTATTGTGAAAATTCGTCCACTTCATAGACAAGCTTATATATTATCCCTTTTTATGAATAATATTTTTTGGGGGGGGGATTGTTATTCAAATATAGACTATTTTTCCCTACGATGGAATTAAAAATAAATAAAAAAAACTTCTATGATTTCTCATTAAAACAAGCACTACATATATGTATAGAATGTGATCTTATTCATCCGCTGAATAAGAGATTCATTAATACACACTTAGATAGAAACAAGAAGGTCTCATACATCAATCAACATACATGGTTATTGCTTGCACTGTTGTACACTATGAGTGTACCAAGACGTGGCCTATGAATGCCACCACATTTGTAGTGCGAACGGCTCTGTTGGGTGTTGCCTAGTTTGGAAAATCCTACACATGAGCCTAGGAATATGCCACTAATTAACTCAAAGGCTAGGGCGGAGATTCGAGTTGCCACCTGATTAGGTCTAGGTACCGACTATTATTTGACCCCTAGGCAAAGGCCTAATTTAACCAGATTATGAGTTCGAAGTTAAGTTACAAACTTGGAAAGGTGTTAGGCACCCATATCCACTTAACCAATAGATCAACCTCAACCTCCACCAGTGCCTCCAAACCATGTTCTAATAAGGGTTTCCTAAACCGATTCCTCCTAAGTGTGCCTAACATCTTTAAATAAAACAATTAAATGTGTCACACAAATGCTCACAAAGATCATACATTCGGGTGGGCGTTCCTTTTTTTTTTTTTTTTTGGATAAGTATTAGGGTGGGTGTTCCTAATTCTATTGTTCTTCCTTAATTACATTAAGCTTGCATTTCCAAACATCTACCCTAAGCATGTGATTATTCAAGAACCTAAAAGAGGAGGAGAACTTAAATTAAAAAGTGCAAGAAACTAAGAAACTTACATGGACACGAAAATTTTGAGCAATTTGGCTGGTCCTCTCAGTCTTTCGAGGAAAAATCCTCTACCAATTTTAAAAATACAAGAACATTAAAAACCTTCAAATAAAGGACCAAAAACCCTCGGAGAGGTTTTTTATTTAAAAAAAATAAAAATAAAATAAAAAAGATGGAAGATGCTACAAAATCATGCGCTATGTGTCATATTTGTTTCACTTTTAACTTTTTCTTATAAAAACTTAAAATAAAATAACATCAACAAACTTTTCTTTTATTGTCGTTCAACCTCCACACATGCACTCTTTTAAGGTGTGTACTTTTTTTTTTTTTTTTGGTAGGTGTGTACTTATCGTTGAAATAAATAGTGAGGGAAATAATAAAAATTGTTATGCATAGACTATTTGTATAATCCTTGTATTTTTCGTACATCAAAGTATTATATATACAACACTCTATATATATATATAAATATATATATATATAAAAGTTGGCCAACAAGGAGCCAAGACATGCAACCCCCTGTTGGACATGATAACAGATAAATTGACATTCAATCTCATTATACTTAATGTGCTCATAGAAGACATTGTTATAGGCAATGTGGATAGCACTTCGATTGTCCCAGTCGCAATTATATCCGTTAAAATCCATCTGCACTAAAGAATTTCAAAAGTAGCATCAACACAAACTCGGTACTCAGCCCCAGCATTAGAATGAGCTACAATAGATTATTTCTTGTTGTGACAATAAATGAGTGAGGTGCCAAGCAAGAAACAATTGCTAGTGGAAGAACGACGATTAGTTGAATCACCATCTTAATCTGCATCGAAGTAGGCCTACAACTCAAGGGAAGACTAAGAGGAGAAATGGGGGCCATGGAAAAGTGTCCCTTTAATGTAGCGGAGAATACAAAGAACTGTAGTGTAGTGAGTAGATCTAGCGACTACCATAAATTGAATGACCAAGTGAATTGCATAGGAAATGTAGGGTTGAGAGACCGTGAGGTAGATAAGACAGTGAACCAATTGGTAGTAAAGAGTGGCATCCAAAAAGGTCTTTCTATTAGTGACAATCAGTTTCACATTGACCTCTAAAGGAGGTGTATTTAGCTTGCGAGAGATAGTTACCATCAAAGGGTGGAAGCGAACTCAAGTCCAAGAAAATTGTAACATCTCACCCCACTACCTATGATATTTTCCTCTTTGGCAGAACCTCAAGATTTTAAAACCCATCATGGTAGTTAAGGGTGAGCCCGCCCACTTAAGCACTTCACTTAGACCTCACTAAGTCGATGTGGGACTCCTAAAGTCTACCCCACCAACAAAGGGAGAATGTCCTCTCTCTGTCCCACCCTATTGCCGATGATATTGTCCTCTTTGGTTGAACCTCAAGGCTTTGAAACGCATCATGAAAGTTAAGGGTGAACCCACCCACATAAGCACTTCTCTTGGATCTCACTTTATTGATGTGAAACTCTCATATTCTAGCAATGGGGGGTAGGTGAGGGCATTCAATGCCCAATTGAGATGGCATAGTGAAAATGGCTAAGTCATGCACGCTTATTAGTTATAAGCCCAAAGTTCCCACTCATGACTAATATCTATGTCTCCTAGCAAATAGGGTACCATAGATAGGGTACCAATTCATAGAAAATTCCAAGGCTCCTAGGAACTAACTCTCATTCCTCTAAACTGAACTCCTTAAATCTTGTTGAGAAGATAAATGATACCAACCATGGATCTGGGCCATGGTGGTTGCTGACTTGGTTCCCATGGAACTAAATTTAGACTTGTTTTGATTAAAAGGAACCCATGTTTTCTCCATACGTTTCTGTCGTGACCAGTGTATAAAGGATCTTAGCTAGTCATGGACCTTGAAGCTCTTGTTGTGACCATTGTACAAGAACCCATCAATTAACAGTGTTGATGGCTTGTGAATAATTGATTTAAGTGGTTGTGGGTCCCACGGGTCAGGCTAACTTGTCCGTTTGGTAACCCATTTTCTTAACATGCTTTTTGCCAAAATCACGTTTTGAAAATGAAGCTTTGAGCTTCATTCCCAAAACGTGATTTTTTATGGCAAACTTTTTTATAAACCATGCTTTTTTCTTTTTATTAAACATAAAATTTGGATTTTGCATTTTCAAAATATGCTTTTTGGCTTCCTAATGGGATTCCAAACGGGCACTTAAGCTTTTTAAGTGGATATAGGCCTCACAAAATGGGTTGACTTGAGCTCCTTTTGATGTTCGGCCTGCAACCCAGGTTGAATTGAGAACACCGCAAACCCACTAGACCACGTGTTTCTTTGGCTTTGCTGGGCTCTATTGGGCCTTCTTAATTTGTGAAGCCTAAAATATTTTGGGGCCCAAAAAACAGGGGGTACAAACTACCAAAGTCAACGATATTTTCATCATTCCTTAGAAACCTTGTCAAGACAAACATTTCTAAGAAACCCTTTGAAGATCTTGCACTATCACATAGTGTAATGTTTTTAGTCTAACGGAAAAGCATTGCAATTTCTAAAGTGTTCTGAATATCTTTAATTTTGACCAAATAAAGTCACCCATATCAATTTTTTCAAACATGTTTACAATGTTCAGAACATGCATATAGCTGTCTATGTGCATGTTCCATTCATCATTTATTTTGTTCTTGGTCCCTAATGCCTCAGCTTTTTGAAGTAGGTCAAGCTTTAATACAACTTGTCTGTTTCAATACTATTTCTCTTTGGGGTCATTCTACAATATCCACACTCTTTTTGTGGGTATGGTACCCACTCAATTGGTACCATCAAATGTGATATAAGTACCATCATATGTGATGTTGGTACTATCCAATATGATATTAGTACTATTTGATTTTTTCTATATATTAATTCAAATAATAAATAAAAATGGTAAGTACCATCATATGTGAGGTAGGTACCATAATATGTGACCTTGGTACCATTAATATGAGATTTTATCTATTAGAGGTACGGTACCTACATGGGTACTGTAGAATTACTCTTCTCTTTGACTAGATAGTCACTAAACGAACCAAAAACGAACTTGTCGGTTTTGTCTTAGCACGGGAATTCACAAGGTAACAAAACAATATTGGAGCTTAAACTGTATGGAAATTTGTGTCTTAGGAATTTTGGTGCCAATTTTATAGCTAGAAAACCTGAGGTGTTCTGAAACTCATAAGAACCTTATTTGAGGATACCATATTCATTGTTTATGTCTAATTCCCTCTTTCCTTTTTCAAAATTTCAAGGTTTCATTAGCATTGACTGTGGCAGCGTTGAAGCTTACATTGACAAGGACACCAACATTCCTTACACATCAGATAAAGAATTGATAGATACTGGAATGGTTAAGACGATATCCCCTGATGCACCTCAAAATCTTCCACAGTTTGTAGAGAATTTGAGAAGTTTTCCCAATGGAACAAGGAATTGTTACACCTTGAGACTAGAGCAAGGCAAAAACAATAATTATATGATAAGGGCAATATTCTTATATGGGAATTATGATGGCCAAAACCAGCAACCAGTTTTCGACCTATATCTTGGGGTTAATGCATGGACAACAGTGAATTTAACAAATACATCAGCATATGATTATTTTTTTTATGAAGCTATTCATGTTCCCACGACGGATGGCATAGATTTGTGTCTAGTAAACACTGGCCAAGGGGTACCCTTCATTTCAGCATTGGAATTAAGGCGTTTGGAAAATTCCATTTATAAAACTGCTGGAGGGGCACTTACAAACATACAGCGATATGACATAGGCAGAAAAAGAGAATTACCAGGATTCAGGTAAATCAGTTATACCATCATGAGAATCTTTTTTTTTTTTTAAATGTCATTCCAAGTCCTGGATCTCATATTTGCATCATGTTCGTTTTTCTTTTCTTTCTACAATAAAATAGATGTCTGTCACTGAATATTCATCATCAATATGGAGAATATTATTGCATGCCTTCCATTTTATTATAACTCTTACATCACTCAGGATTATCATCTTTATTGTTATACATTCTAAAACTTAATATGTTAAGAAAAATAAGTTCTCCATCCAGCTGCATTTTATAAATTTTTTCCATGCCAACAGTAATTTTAAGTTTTCAGTTACCGTTATCACATGCATCAATTATTTAAACACTTGAATGCCTAGTAGAATAACAATATGTCAGGTTGTTCCAGTATCATTTTGTTCCGACACAATCTGAATAAATTTCTCCCAAATAGGTATCCAGATGATGCTTATGATCGCTATTGGAGTCCTTTACAATTTGATGTTTGGATTCCAATCACCACAAACTCAACCATATATCCCCAGAGCAATGGTAATGCTTATAACATACCAGATGAAGTGTTGAAGACTGCTGCCAAAACACAGAACGCTAGCATTCCCTTGAGCTTATACTGGAGTCCACCAGATTCTCTTTCAAAATGCTATGTTTACTTTCACTTTGCTGAGATTGAGAATCTTGAAGCTGGCCAGCAGAGGGAATTGACAATAAATTTGAACGGGGAGCGCTTTCTGGGAGAATCTTTTAAACTTGATTTTCTAAACGTTCTGACCATAGCCCCAAATAATCCGCCAATCACTGGAGAGCGGCTTCACTTTACAATAAATGCAACTGAGGGAAATAAGCTTCCTCCAATCCTCAACGCTGTTGAGATGTTTGTGTTAAAAGAGCTCCCAAATAAACCAACTGCCATAGAAGATGGTAATGTTTCTTCTCTTTTCTATTTTCCATGTAAGAATAATGCTCTATTGCCAATGATTTATATTAAAGAAGATACTTCAACTGCTGATACAATAAGACTTCTAGATTGGTGTTGGTCGAGGGAGTCTTTTCTAAATGGAACATGCTCGCTTTAAGTTGTCTGTGTCATATGCGATGATAGTTCCTAAACTTAGGAATGACATAGACCTGTGTTCCATCAATAAGAGTTTAACAGATGAAACTTTGTTTGTTGTCAACATAGAAAATGAACAATTTTACTGTAGTAGATGAAGTTGACAAATTCTTGTTATGAAACTTATATCAGAGTCACCACACTTTTACGCCATGTCAATAGTTTCTAATCTATAAATGAAATCTGTTTAAGTCCTACATGGTCATACAAGTTCATTGATTAACTGCAATAGAAATCTGCATAATGTTTCACAATTTGATGAAATACATGGTATCATGAGTTGCATTGTTTCTGGCCAACATAGAACTTGCATCTATTGTAATTCGGTTTGAAAGTCATACATGCTACAATCAGGCATTTCATCATCACAGCAAAGGCATATTTGTTCCAACTACTGCAAATTTTGGATCTAACTGTCACTTTTCACATTTCAATACGATTTTGTGTTTCGTGTTCATCCTCCTCAGTCCTCTCTCTCCCAGTTTCTTTTTGAACGATCGTCTATTAATTCTTGCTTTCCACTAAAAACAATAGTTGTAGCTATCATGGATATCAAGAAACTGTACAGAGTGACTAGAAACTGGCAAGGCGATCCATGTGTCCCAATTGAATACTCATGGGATGGTCTGAACTGCAGTTACAACAATCCTCCAAGTATAATCTCTCTGTAAGTGTGCTTCCAAAACATCAAAACTTGTGTTGAGGCTTGCTGTGAAATTCAATCGATATATCAGCTATTGGGAAAAAAAATCCTCCTGAACTTGGAGGCTTCATATAAAATGGACTCTCATATTAACTGTAATGAAAATAGGATGTATAATTTAAGGAAACGGGACAACGGAACAGACTTCTTTCATACGCAATAAAAGATGTGGAAAAAGTTCTGTCATGCTTACGGATATTTAGCTAAATTTATTTCATTTTGATGGAATGTTTAAAGTCAAACACATAGCATCTTCCCTGGTCCGTTGGTGGCAACTAATTGCATGGGACTAATTTTGTTTGAATTTCAAATTATCTTTTAAACAAACAATGGCAACAATCTTCCTTCTTTAATGACAAGCAGGAACTTGAGCTCAAGCAATTTGACCGGGGAGATTGCACCTTCGTTCTCCAATCTCATAGCAGTTCAGTCCTTGTGAGTCTTTATTAAAATTCTGGTTGATATGTAGCATTCAGATACTATAAAATAGTGCTAGCTAGACACCCATAGGTCCAGCAACACCATCTATACAATAGCGTTATATGCAAATCCTGTAATTGTATATCAGGTTTTCATGAATAGGAAACTATTGTTTAGCCTAACATTTAAGGATACGTTATACTCCGAATCATGATAACTCCTGTTTCAGGGATTTGTCGTACAATAACTTGACCGGGCTGCTGCCAGAATTTTTGGCACAACTGTCGAATTTGAACACCCTGTAAGTTGTTGAACTTTGATCTTGGTATTGCAAACATTAAATTTCAGGGAAGGAAATTGAGGTGATCTGCATAACAATATCTTTGCAGTAATGTAAGTGGGAACAGGCTTACAGGTTCAGTTCCAGAGGCTCTTCTGCAAAAGTTTAGGGATGGGAAATTGGTGTTGAGGTTATCTTATCTTCCTTTCTCCAATAATTCTAATTTCATTTGCTCACTTTATCTTGTTTTCTATCTCTTTTCCCTTTATAACTGCTTTTATACTTTCCAAATACTAGAAAAAAGTAATTGTTGTTTATTGATATGTAAAATCTGATTTCTTTTATATTTCCAACATCAATTTGTATTGCATGATTTTAAGGACTGACTCACTATGGAATATTACCTTGATGCACTTTATGCAAGTGTTGGCGAAAATCCAGATCTTTGTCTGTCAGTTCCATGTAAAAGAAAGAAGAAAAAGGAGTTTGTTATTCCAGTCGTTGCATCATCTATAGCAGCAGTCCTGGTCCTACTGTTCATCTTTCCTGCTCTGGCTGTCTATAGAAGGAAAAGACAAAGAGGTAGTTCTTTCTTTATTGTTATCACAATTCATTGAGGTGAGGTCATTTTCAAGAGACGTAGCATGCAATCCTAGCTAGTCATACATTTTTTCTTGTGATACAGCAAAGCGATTAAGAAATTCATGAAAATAAATTATAGAAATTGAAGAAAATACATCAAACACTGATTTGTTTACACCAGAGGCCATTGTGACCAACAAAATTATCATGACAGCAAATTATGCAATTCATTGACAATTTTGAATACATCCATGTCCCACTTCAACATGTGAACGAGGGGTAAATCCGCTCATTCTCCTCATGCAACGCTCAGGTATGAATCCTGTTGAGGTCATGTTTCAGTGGTGCCCTAACTGTCTTGATGGTGTTAGAGGGATGTATTTATCAACTGTTGTTGCCTTTTTAACTCAAACGATAAAAGAAATATTAATAACAATAATAATTACATCCATGGTAGGTTGGCCATTCTAGTATATATATTCATCCTTCTTACCACTGACAAATATCTATGTGGAGAAACCTTAACCGAAGATTGCTAAATTGTTGATGCAGAGGGACTTGGGGCCACAAGCATTAAGAGTTTATTTGCATTCTCTTCCTAGGATAAGTGGACTCCAGATTTAATCCAGTAACAATACCATGTGACATGACCTAGATTTGAGGACACAGACATGAGAGAATTAGAACATAAACTCTACATATCCCCATACAACCCTCATTTTTTTTTTTTTAATATACTTGTACATATTAAAACTATGAAATTATTCCTTCCTGTAGGTATGGTTACCAAATCCAACATCAAATTACAAAATCAACAATATAGCTACTCTGAGGTTGTGAGCATAACTAATAACTTCAACACCATCATTGGAGGAGGTGGATTTGGAAAAGTGTACCTTGGCAAGCTGAAAGATGAAACTCAAGTTGCTGTTAAGTTGCTCTCTCCTTCATCAAACCAAGGCTATAAGGAATTTCAAGCAGAGGTTGGATAAAACGTTGCAGCCTGTCTATTCAATTACTTGGACATTTTATTTTAAATTAATACTATGATTACATTAGGCTTTCTGCTAAAATACTTTCATCCAACTAACTTGTAGAACTGGTTTGAAATATAGGCACAACTCTTAATGATTGTTCATCATAGAAACTTGGTTTTGTCTTGTTGGATACTGTGATGAGAAT
This sequence comes from Fagus crenata, assembly GCA_014362285.1. Lineage (NCBI taxonomy): Eukaryota > Viridiplantae > Streptophyta > Magnoliopsida > Fagales > Fagaceae > Fagus > Fagus crenata. Next base: position 31,353 of record BKZX01027334.1, read on the forward strand.
GACAGGAAGGCACTCATATATGAGTACATGGCTAATGGAAATCTGCACCAACATTTATCAGGTATTTACCATTTACTGTATGTGTTCAAACTTCAAAGGCTCTTCATCCTATAACTCACTATGACCTTTGCCTACCTTTATCAAATCAAATGCATGAGTAAGGCTTGGATAGAGTTCCATACGTGCACTTGTTAGGCTTCTAGTAAGAGCAGGACCCCTAACAAGGTGCAACTTTCATTTCCAGTAGGCAGTCCCATTTTGCCTGCTCTTAGCATGAAAATGGCCACCACCTATGAAACTCTAACTAGGTCTTGCCCCATAGTGAATCACGCCTATGCTACTATCTAAACTTATTAGAATGAGGAGAGAAAAAAAAAAAAATCGAGAGGTCAAAATGCATGAGAATTATCAGAGGTCCAGCTAATCTTTTCATGATACACCTGTTGAAGCATCTGAACAATTAAACAAACAAAACAGGGGAAGGGTACCAACTAGCCAATATAAGCTTTATATAAAGCATTATTACAATTTCATACAATTAGGATTATGAATGTACATGTTTGATGAACATCTTACAAATATTGTTTTGTTTTCTTGAATTTGCAAAAACGGGGGCTGTTTTGATTAAAAATTAAATAAAAATAAAAACTCAACTGAAGGAGATAAAATTGATATGTTTTAGGTGCAGTGACAGACAAAAATGTCTTAACTTGGAATGAGAGACTTCACATTGCAGTGGATGCAGCACAAGGTTTGCAAAAATTGATTACAAGATTATCTTTTCTTTTTTCTATTATTTTAATAAGTTAAACGATGGTTTACTGGCGGAGTTGTAGGGTTGGAGTATCTACATAATGGTTGCAAGCCGCCTATAATCCACAGAGATTTGAAACCTTGCAACATTTTATTGAATGAACATATGCAAGCCAAGATTGCTGATTTTGGGCTGTCTAGACTCTTTGCATCTGAAAGTGACTCTCACGTGTCAACTCGTCCAGCTGGCACACTAGGATACCTTGATCCTGAGTAAGTTTTTAGACCTACTTGTTGATATATATATATATATATATATATTTATTTATTGTTTTATGTTGGAATTGGATTTGGATTTTATTTAAGTATCTTGTACGCATGTTCAAATGGGATTTGCAACACACTATGTTTGTTGCCAAACTAGAAATTATCAAGGAATGGTCGCCAATTTATTTAAAAGAAATAAATAACTAAATTTGTTTTAACTTGCAGATGGTCTAGTACCTTAAAGTAAGATTAGAACCACAATCTGATTTCAATCTAAAAGTCTTATAAGCTTGGTAAATTCCTTTGTCCAAAGGACTTTAAAAATTAAATGCAAGTAAATAAGAAAGATAAAGTGCAGGAAAGTAAAGTGCAATAAGTAAATAGACTAATTAATTGGCTAAACCCCAAGACAAGAGTATCATGGCAGATATAATGATTAAATCGAACCCTAAGAGCATCAAACAAATCGAGGACAAGGACTTTAAACCAAGTAATATGAGACCAAATCAAAGTAAACAAGTGCATGAATTGAAGTCAGTCACGTAAAATTCAGTACTTTCAAAGATATTTAATATATCGAGGGAACTTACAAACATGTAAATTAACCAATCTCAGCACACTTTCTCCAAAGTTATTGTTCTCTCAGAAAAAACTATAATCCTAGAAACTATAGTTCTCACAAGTAAAATCTCTTTAAGTTCTCAAGAAAAGTTCTCAAATGTTCTCTTTTGATCTCTCAAAAGTCCTCTTGGGGTTCGTGGTGTAGGAATTTTTCTAAAGAGAGAAGTCTCTATTTATAGGCAAGAGTGAGAGTTACTTTAAGCCAATAACTAACCTACTAACCCATATAACATGGAAGTGTGGTAACTGGATTTAGTTCTTCCATACTTTAAGCTAATAACTACTCCACTAACCCATAGAACATTGAAGTGTGATAAATGACTTTAGTACTTCCATATAATGACACATGTTTTTTACATTTCACTCCTAATAAAACACACATAATTATACTTGCCAGATTAACACATCATGGTAGCCAAATTATATATGTAATATATATATAAAATATTTTATGGTGTAACACACTAAACTTGTTATGGTAGATTTACCCCGCAATGCATCCAACGTCTATAAAATTCATGGCTTACTGTTAATTGCACTAAAATTTTAAAATTTTATGGTTTTTACAAGTACACCCTAGTATAATTTAGATGGACATGTCACTTCATTCACCTGTGGGAGTAGTCCAAAGCATAAGGATGCCAAAAGCTATTAATGAAGGTTAATTTAATCAACCATATAATCACCCTAACATAAACTGTAGAGTGTAGACTTAAATCAAGCTATGGGTTTCTTGTATTGATCTAATTACCTTGTGTTTTACATTTAGATATCAAGCATCTGGAAACTTCAGTAAGAAAAGCGATGTCTATAGCTTCGGTATTGTTATGTTTGAGCTAATCACTGGTCGGCCTGCAATAATCAGAGGACCTGAGAAAAACACTCATATACTTGATTGGGTTTATCCTATAATTGAAAGTGGGGATATTCAAAACGTTGTTGATCCAAGGTTACAAGGAGAATTCCACACCAATTCTGCCTGGAAAGCTGTGGAGATTGCCATGTCATGCATACCACCAATTGCAATCCAAAGGCCGGACATGAGTGAAGTATTGACAGAACTAAAAGAATGTTTGGCTCTGGAGATGGCTCATGGAAAAAGCCAAAGTATGGAAACCGAGGGCAATGAGACAACTTCAGGCATTCCACTCATGACGACGTACTCAGAGTTTGATTCAGATATCGCTGCCCTTGCTAGGTAGTTATTAAACAAAAGCTTTGTGGTGAAGAGTTCCTTCCATGCGATATGAGAAATTCTAGAATTACATCACTAGTTCAAGAATTTCTTATATTATTGTTTAGTATTTGTATCCCTTTAATTTTTGTTAAAACATCAAGAGATGACAACTAGTTAAATTATAAAGCTATATTGGCGTATTTGTATCTCTTTCAGTAAGAATAAATGATGTATTTCCATGTTCTTTTGTAATCGATACAATGATGCATAATTTATTATTGTGAATGAATGTTGTTATATGATTTTTTATTTATTTTTTATTGGATATTTCTAAACATAGTTGTTTTTCTTCAAATTGTGCATTGGTGTACTTTACATGAATAAATGCTATATATGAGCATTATACTGATGGATTTTCTTTTTTAGTTCTTTAATTTAAATACTTTTAAACTTGGTTGTTGTTCTTTATAGTGTGCATTGTTGTATTGATGTGAAGATTAAAACCAAGAAAAAAAAAAAAAAAAAAAAAAAAAAAAAAAAGGGAAAAGGCACCCAAGAGTGTTGGCTTAGTGGAGCAGTAAAAGACCCATCATCCCTCCATGTTGTGGGTTTGAGTAGTGACGCTCGTCATTCTGCCTTGGGTTGTCCCATGCATTGTACCCATCTTCGTGCATGGGCTGGGGGTGTGAGGACAACACTGATCCCCTTTTCTATTCATGAAAAAAAAAAAAAGGGAAATGAAAAGAAAAATGGTGGGGACCATGCACAACTCTCTCATCTTTCTTGTTTCCTTGCATTTTGGGAGGATAGAAAAATGGTGGACCCAAGGGAAAATAATTCCCTCAATTTTTCTTTTCCCCCTCAATTTCTCTACCAAACAAAGGAATTGTTTTTCTTTCTCTCTCCTTCTTTCTTGTCCTTCCAACCAAACATAGTGTAAATAATCACAAGATTGAATTTAGCGCAAGCACTGCCAACGAAAATAGATTCTCAAGAGCACCTAGCACAATAGACATCAAGTTTAAGAACAAATTCGAAAATTCTTCACTTAGCTTATTATAATGATGGTGCATGTAATATGGTAACCATTCAAGTCTCCAAATAGTAACTTCACACTACAAAAACCATCCAAATAGTAACTTCTCTCTTTTTACTTCCACCTCTCTCTACAAACCGATCGTTGACTGGTGGTTGATTTTTTTTTCCCAAATAACGTTTCTTTTTTCTTAAACTAGTCACTTTTCCAATATTTATTTATTTATTTTATTTTTTTTGTATAGGTTCCAAATTCATTTTGAGAATAAATTCAATAAAAATTCGGTGTAAAGTGGAATTTTACACCCTCCAATAACATTGTGCCACATCAGAATTTTGCAAATAAAAGATTAAGAACTATCACATACAATCCCACCCTCATTAAAACATAAAATCTAAAACCCAAACCAACATTAAGAACTATTCTAGTTAAAGGTGAACCCGCCCACTTAAGCACTTCTCTTGGATCTCACTTTATTGATGTGAAACTCTCATATTCTAGCAATGGGGGTTAGGTGAGGGCATTTAATGCTCAATTGAGATGGCATAGTGAAAATGGCTAAATCATGCACGCTTATTAGTTATCAGTCCAAAGTTCCCACTCATGACTAATATCTATGTCACCCAACAAATAGGGTACCACAGATAGGGTACCAGTTCATAGAAAACTCCAAGGCTTCTTAGGAACTAACTCTCATTCCTCTAAACCGAACTCCTTAAATCTTGTCAAGAAGATAAACGATACCAACGATGAATCTGGGCCATGGTGGTTGCTAACTTGGTTTCCATGGAACTAAATTTAGTCTTATTTTGATTAAAAGGAACCTATGTTTTTTTCATACGTTTCTGTCATGACCAGTGGATAAAGGATCTTAACTGGTCATAAACCTTAAAGCTTCTGTTGTGACCATTGTACAAGAATCCATCAATTAACAGTGTTGATGGCTTGTCAATATTTGATTTAAAGTAGTTGTGGGTCCCACGGGTCGGGCTGACTTAAGCTTTTTAAGTGGATGTGGGCCTCACAAAATGGGTTGACTTGAGCTCCATGTGGTGTTCGGCCTGCAACCCACTTTGGTTGAATTGATAACACACAAACCCACTAGACCACGTGTTTCTTTGGCTTTGCTGGGCTCTATTGGGCCTTCTTAATTTGTGAAGCCCAAAATATTTTGGGGCCTAAAAAAAACAGGGGTTACAATTATCAAAGTCAACGATATTTTCGACATTCCTTAGAAACCTTGTCAAGACAAACATTTCTAAGAAAGCCTTTGAAGATCTTGCACAATCACATGGTGTAATGTTTTTAGACTAACGGAAAAGCATTGCAATTTCCAAAGTGTTCTTAATACTTTTAATTTTGACCAACTAAAGTCACCCATATCAATTTTTTCAAACATGTTTACAATGTTCAGAACATGCATATAGCTAGCTGTCTATGTGTATGTTCCATTCATCTTTTATTTTTTCTTGGTCCCTAATGCCTCAGCTTGTTGAAGTTGGTCAAGCTTTAATACAACTTATCTGTTTCAATACGATTTCTCTTTGACTAGATGGTCACTAAACGAACCAAAAACGAACTTGTCGGTTTTGTCTTAGCACGGGAACTCAAAAGGTAACAAAACAACGTTGGAGCATAAGCTGTTAGAAAATTTGTGTCTTGAAAATTTGGGTGCCAATTTTATAGCTAGAAAACCTGGGGTGTTCTGAAACTCAGA
>BKZX01027335.1:0-24684 GCA_014362285.1 Fagus crenata
ATTGGATTCACTTAACAAACCCTTGTAAACGCCTCCGAATCCTCCCTTTCCAAGCATCCCTCCTTCAGCAAAGTTGTTTGTTGCACGAAGAAGTTCATAGTACGTGAACCTCTTAGGCCCAGTTCCTTTTTCAAATTCATCATCCATATCGTCATCATCGCCCAAATATTCTTGTGTGTTCCCAGCAGCTCTTTTTCTGCTACAAATGAACCAAAGTAGACCTAATGAACAAATCAATACAGTTGAACTCACTGCTAAACCAAAGATCAACCCCAATTTGTTTTTCCTTTTCCCATCATCTAATGTTGAATCGAATGACCAAGAAAATATTGTATGTAACTCGGTCGACGCACCTGTTGTAGCGGAGAAACCAACACGAACCCATTCCGGTAAAACGGTTCTCAAGTCAACAATATAAAAAATACTATAATTCACAGTGGAGACTGGACTTACAGCATAAGTAAGGAACACACTAAGATTTTGGGTTGTTGAGTTATAACTTACCGATGCATTTGCTACTGTCCCATTCTTCATGATACGACTCAAGCTGATATTTTTCTTTGAGACAATGGAATTGACATCGATTCCTACATGATCATCACTAATAGTTGGATCCCATGGTCTGTTTTCGTATGTGTCAAACTCAACTGCAACAATTTGATTCTTCGTGTCGTTGAAAGCAGTTTCATTACTAAATAGTCCAAGAGACCCGCCATATGAATCTTTAGGGATTTGCGAGTCAAATGGTGCAATGAAGAAGCAGAGTCCATCACCTGCATCGTTCTGATTAACAGCTTGTATTTTAAAGGAGAAGTGCGTGATGAAATCTGTAAGCCTCCCTGTACTGTTATCCCAAAGGCGCACTGATTCATTATGTGAGGCACGACCAACACTATTTGTGTTGTCTTCGTATCTGGTATCCAGTGTGAGTTGCAGACCTTCTCGGAGGTATGCATCACCCTCAAGCCATATTTTATTTTCAATTGGCTTGAAAGTAGGGTAGTCGAAGGAAATTGAATTTGCAGGGGGAAGCAGAAATAAAAAGAAGATGAAGAGCAGATTGAGAAGAATGTGGATTTTTAGAGGTTGAGAATGGCAGGAACGTATGTTGGAGAGAGCCATATGGTTGAATCCAGATAGTTGTGAATGAAAGTCAGTTAGATGGTTAAGGCCTATTTATAGGCTTTTTATTTTTTTTTCCTCCGCTTGAATTATTTGTATTTTAGTATTCTAACATTGGTCAATTTATATGACCCCACATTAATTTGTCTTCGTCAATATTTGCCAGGTCTACCAAATTTAAAGCCTTGCAGCCACATTTGAAAAAACTGGATTGACTTTCTCAACTATATCCAGGATGACTTTGGAGTGGATTAGTACCAACTCACCACGTTTCTAACATTAATTTGTCTTCGTCAGTATTGGGGTCTACGAAATTTAAAGCCTTGCAACCAGATTTTGAAAAAGCTGGATTGACTTCGTCAACTATATTCCGGATGACTTTGGAATGGATTAGTCACCGTGAGAACAATTCAGCTCCTTAAGAAGAAAAGTGGAATATCATCATCTTTCATTTGAAAATCTCTTTATCTATACATTTCATGTTTCAGATTAATTTGTCACCCCACATTAATTTGTCTTCGTCAGTATTGGGGTCTACGAAATTTAAAGCCTTGCAGCCAGATTTTGAAAAAGCTGGATTGACTTCGTCAACTATATTCCGAATGACTTTGGAATGGATTAGTCACCGTGAGAACAATTCAGTGACTTCAGAAGAAAAGTGGAATATCCGTCCTTTATTCATTTGGAAATTTCTCTATTTGTCTAGTTTATGATTCAGATTTTATTTCATAAATTTAATGGTATACAAAGAATATTTAATCTAGACCATAAAATAGAGACTCTCTATTTCATTTCAAATGAAGAGGATCCTTATCCCGCATTAAATTGTCATCCTCAATATTTGTCAGGTCTATCAAATTATAAAGCCTACCACCCAAATTTGTCGGCTCTATCAAACTAAAAGAGGAGAATCCCTTTCTAAGAGTATTTCCAATAGATTAGGTATTTATCCTTGTTGGAGAGTGCTATATAAAAAATAAATAAATAAATAAAAAATTGACTAAATAAAATAAAATTGACTTCTTGACTTAGATAAAATAGAGAGTATTGTTGATTATTAAAAAAAAAAAAAAAATAGAGTACTTTCAATAGATTAGGTATCTGTCCTTGTTGGAAAGTGTTATATATAAAAAAAATAAAAATAAAAAATAAAATTGACTTCTTGACTTATATAAAATAGAGAGTATTGTTGATTATAAAAAAAAAAAAGAAAAAAAAATAGAGTATTGTGGAACATAAAAATAAAATTGCTTGCTCAGTAATCAATTCAAGAAAGTATCATGGCTTACGAAACAAAACAGGGACTATTATCATATTTGGTAATATTCCTATTGAGGACCATTTTTCTTCCGATTTAGTTTTACTCAAAACAAGAAATATTGAGGACCATTTCTTTTGTTGTAATGGTATGACCATTTCTTTTGAATCCTGTCTTTAGGTGAAAACCATATTTATTTAATAAATTTTGTTTTATATCAACATATATTTATTTGATTATAGTTTTACCGATTCAAACAAACGACGACAACACATATTATCAATCTGCCACCGTGAAGCCCAATCTCCCACCATCACTTTCAATTGCCGCCATCACAAAACCCACTTTTAGACCCTAGCCCAACCTCACATGGTTGGGTTTTGCTGATGTCTCTTTTACTGTGGAGTTTAGTCGTTGAGTGAAGGCTTATGATTGGAAGCTTGGGGGAGGTTCGATATTGTGGGTCTTCAACTATGGAGGTCCAACAATGGTTTTGAGTCTTGGCGGAGGCATGGGTCAATTTTGTATAGCTTTTTAGTGACCCAAGTTTGAATGATTCAAAATCAATTTTTAGTGAAATATTAAAATCACTATATTAGAGCAAAATCCACACTTTGGAATTCTAGTGTAGATCTGTTATGCTCCCTTAATTTAAAGTGTAAAAGTAGATACCAAACTGCTAAACTACAAAACACCACAAGCACAACAGTGTGTACCCAAGCTTGAAGCACTGGGCTTCACAACCAATCGATGTCAAGGTAAGAAAACAGTCTTCAGGTTCAGGGCCAAATCCCATAAATTCATCTATAGTCTATAGGCTAGCCTTTGCTCCTGAAGGATAGTTGAATGGTCTCCACTTTTTTCAAGTTAGAGTTGAGATAAGATAGGATAAATGCAAGTTATTTGAATGCTTAATGAAACCCTATTTTATGTTAGGATTAGGATGTAGGTTGCAAAATGGAATGTCTACAATCCTAAGCTTCTTGAATATTAGCATCATTACTCAACTCATGGTCACTCGCATTGGACTCATTTTCGCTTCTATATGAAACTACAAAGGCTTTCCATTTACATCTAGAGTCTCTCCTAGGTCTACACCTATCCATGACAGTAGGAATCAAAGATCACACTCAAGAAATTTATCCTACAAGAGCAAACGCGCTATGAAACCAATTGTGTGAAAATTTAGACCCCACCTTAGTGGCTTTTAACCCATTACTGAAATCACATAGTCAATTATGTTGTCTAGATTCACTTATAAGTAAACATACATAAACTAATATTGCAGTACGAATATGCAAAAAATAAAGAAAATGACAATTTGGTTACAAAGAGAAATCCCAAACTAGAAAAAATCTTTGGGGGTTTAACGTACAAACCCGCAACGCAAAACAAATCACTATAGAATTAGAAGTTTTAACAAATAGATATCGATTAACCCTAATCTAGTTTGCTACCTCTAATAGTACTTACTGTCATGACCCCACGCATCTTCAACCCAGTTGAACTCTTCTTAGTGAATTGCTCTCCACACAAACCAACCTGTTCGTGACTTAATCAGCAACTTGCAGTTGTTGAACTTTGATTTATAGCTCCTTCAGCAGATCCCCAAACTCATGTTATGGTGATGAAGGTCAATTGGCTTGGTTGAACTTTGATTTGTAGCTCCCTCTCCAAGCTTCCCTCCTTCTGCAAAAGTTGTTTGTGACCTCCTTTTCCCAATTCCTTTTTCAAGTTCATCATCCATAGTAACGTTATCGCCCAAATCTTTTGTGTTCCCAGCAACCTTTTTTCTCCAACAAATAAGGCAAAGAAGACCTAATGCACAACTCAATACACCCAAACTCATTGCTAATCCAATCACCAGCCCATTTTATTTTTCCTGTCCAAATCTCCCGTATTATTTGGTAGAGTAAACCCATTTTCAGCCTTCAAAGTTGAACTGAATGACCAAATACCTTCTCTTATTGTTCTCTGGCCTAGGGAGCCCTAGCCGCCAGTAGCAATTTTCTCCCTACCCTTGTGTAGGCTTCTCTTCCCCTTCTCGTTGCTTTCTCCAACGAAGGGTGGCAATCCCCTACTAGCAATTACGTATTGGTAAGAAAATCAAGAAGCTCCTTTTCTACTTCAACGAATGGAAGACCTTACGGAAAGATGGGAGAATTTTACACTTTCAGGATCGGAGTCAAGAGGCATCCCTGTAGCTTCGTTCCGTAACAGCAAAGGAGGCATGCTTGCCGCAAAATTTCTGACTCGACGAAATATCAATATTGAAGCTGTCGCCAGAACGTTCAAACCACTATGGAGAGCTGATAAGGGCTTTACAATTCGGGATATGGGTGATAACAAGGCTCTCTTTACATTCAAGGAAGAAACTGACTTAGAGCGTGTATTGCAAAACGGCCCATGGGCGTATGATCGAAGTTTGGTGGTGTGCCAACGGGTGGAGGATAATATACCAATCAAGGAGATACCGTTCACTCACATATTATTCTGGGTTCAAATTCATGACTTACCAGTCCTAAGTCTTTCTACAGAAGTTAGCGAAACCATTGGCCAAACTTTAGGCAGCGTCGAGCAAGCACCAGAATCTATTGAAGACAACGGCGGCGGACCGTGGATGAGAGTTCGGGTTACCATTGACATCACCAAACCTTTATGTCGTGGTCGCAAGATCACCCTCGAAGATTCATCTGAGCGCTGGGTATCTTTCAAGTACGAACGATTGCCGAATTTCTGCTATTGGTGTGGTAAGGTTGATCACGGTGATAAGGACTGCTCATACTGGTTAGCAAACAAACATAAACTCAAATCTAATGATCAACAATATGGACCATGGCTTAGGGCGACCGTGAATGCGGGTTTTCGAAGAACTTCTGTTATTGTAGAGGGTCAAGACTCATCTAGACCGACCCATCCTGGGGGTACCAGATCTCAAGCGGAAGATGAAACTCAGGGAGCCAAGGCATCACAATCTGAACAGCCAAATCATGTACATGATGATACAGAAGATACGATTATGTGTGATGTCCTGGGACATAAAAACCATGTTTTTAACCTGCAAGATGATTCAGAACGAATGGAGAAAGTAGCAAAGGAGGCCCTTTTTACAGCGGAATTAGAGCGGATTGACGAAGAGTTAGGTATTGGAAGCAAGATGCATGACCAACCACTTACAACGATTGAAAAAGTGGCAGCACTAACAAGGAGACAAGATGAGGATTCCATAATTCCAAATACCATCACCGAGACACCGGTTGTAACAAATAGCTCAACATCACAAGCTGAAACAGGGAATGATATAAGTCATACGGAGTTGGTAATTTGTGATGACACACTTCATGCACTAAGAGATGTAGCTTTGCCAAGTAACACATCAGATGATACAATACAACTAAAAGCCTCAAGGTGGAAGAAGAGGGCTCGTACAGGTACTGGAAATTCACTAGAGCAAGTGAACTCATCTGAAGCTCTAACATTATCTAAAAGAAGCAGAGAAGATATAGAAGCAAAGGATTCAATTGGAAACTCTCCAAGTAAGAAAAAACAATCAGTGGAAGGGATAGAAACACGATATGTGACGAGATCGGCGGAGGCTGCACTGCAGCTCCGCCGGGATCAATGAGTCTTTTAAGTGTGAACTGTCGTGGGCTTGGGAACCCACAGACAGTTCGTGAGCTTCACGACCTTGTGAAGCATAAAGCGCCCGAGGTTGTGTTTCTCATTGAAACACGACTTGAACTGAAGAACTTGGAAGTTTTGCGAATAAAATTGGGAATGCATGGAGCAGTTGGGGTTGAACGTACAGGGACAGGGGGAGGCTTAGCTCTTCTTTGGAAAAAAGAGGTACAAACTACAATTCGTAGCCATTCAGTGGGCCATATAGATGCGACTTTGGTTACGTGGGGATCTCAGGAATGGCACTTCACGGGTTTTTATGGAAACCCCGAGACATCAAAACGTCGAGATTCCTGGACTTTATTGCGTCGCCTTCAACGAACGGATGATATGCCGTGGATGGTGATAGGTGACTTTAATGAGATACTGGAGCATGATGAAAAAACTGGGAAAATTGAGAGAAACTGGCAACAATGGAAGACTTTCGCCAAGTTCTATCTGATTGTGCCTTAAGGGATATGGGTTTTCAAGGGAACCGGCCGGTATACATGGTGGAATGGAAGATATGCAGCGGACTGTGTTTACGAACGTCTTGACCGCGGGGTATGCTCAGCCGAATGGAATATTTTATTTCCAAATGCCAAGCTTAAATACATCCCTTTCTCCAATTCGGACCATGAAGCTGTGATGGTTGAGCTGAACCCAATAGGAGACAAAAACAAACTGAAGCCAAAGAGATTTCAGTTTGAAGCAGCTTGGTTACAAATTGAAGGGTGTGAAGATGTCATTGCAACAGCATGGAAAACATCATATTCGGGGCACCTAATGTATCAAGTTAGCCAAAAGATTAAAGCTTGCCGTTTGGCCTTACTTAAGTGGAGCAATCATTGTGGAAGATCTACAAAACATAAGGTGGAGAAATTGAGAGGTATTCATGAGCAATTAGAAAAACAGTGTCAGAGCAAACCTGAAGATGTTGAATTAATTCAAAAAAGGAAGTGTGTTCGAAAAGATTTGAATGAGTTACTAGCACAGGAAGAGAGCTACTGGCAACAACGTTCTAGAGTTAATTGGCTCCGAGAAGGGGATCGCAACACCCGTTTTTTCCATGCCAACGCCACACAACGCAGACAAAAGAATGAAGTAAAGGCCCTACGGGATAGGAATGATTTTCTCCATACCTCTCAAGATGCCATGACACTGATTGTGGATGATTACTTCCGTGAGATATTTAGCACATCCAATCCTCAAACTATTCCCCAAGTAATGAGCACAGTGCAACCATCTATCACTCCTATGATGAACTCAGAGTTGTTAAGACCATTTACTAGTGGGGAAGTTCGTGAGGCTTTGTTCCAAATGCACCCTACCAAAGCGCCAGGCCTAGACGGTATGAATGCTCTCTTTTATCATAAATTTTGGCATATAGTAGGCACAGATGTTACAAAGGCGGTGCTGGATTTTTTCCACTCTGGTAAATTATTGAAAAGCGTAAATTACACGCACATAGCTCTCATTCCAAAGATAAAATCTCCTGAGCTTATGACACAATTTCGTCCCATCAGCTTGTGCAATGTGATATACAAGATTATCTCAAAAATCCTTGCTAATAGACTCAAATATGTGCTGACACAAGTGATTTCAAATAATCAAAGTGCTTTTGTCCCTGGTCGCCTCATTACGGATAATATTTTGGTTGCTTTTGAGTCATTACATTACATGAAGACAAAAAGACAGGGTAGAGCGACACATATGGCTGTCAAACTTGATATGAGTAAAGCCTACGATAGAGTGGAATGGGAATTCTTAAGGGCGATGATGGAAAAAATGGGTTTTGATGATAGATGGATTCAATTGATAATGACATGTCTTCAGTCTGTTAGTTACTCTGTTTTACTAAATAGAGCTCCTGTAGGGTACATAAAGCCATCTAGAGGTATTCGTCAAGGTGATCCACTTTCCCCATACCTATTTCTGATATGTGCAGAAGGCCTTACGGCATTATTACGTGAGGCAGAGACCTCAGGTGCTTTGAGAGGTTTATCCATTAGCAGAGGGGGTCCACAAATTAGTCATCTACTATTTGCAGATGACAGTTTACTCTTTTGCCGTGCCAATATGGAAGAGTGTCGAACCTTACTCTCAACTCTTTCAGTATATGAACAAGCTTCAGGACAGAAATTAAATCATGAAAAGACATCATTGTTTTTTAGTAGTAATACCCCTCATAATACTCGCTCAGCCATCTGTAGAGAGCTTCGCACAACATACACAGGAGATTTGGGAAACTATTTGGGCCTTCCCCCAATAATCGGCAGAGGGAAGAAACAAGCTTTCATGGAAGTTAAACAAAAAATTGCCAAAAAGTTGCAAGGATGGAAAGGGAAGTTACTATCCCAAGCCGGAAGAGAAATTCTTATTAAATTTGTAGCTCAGGCAATTCCGGTTTACACAATGAGTTGCTTTCGAATCCCTGATAATTTATGCACTGAGATAAACTCAATGGTTAGCAAATTCTGGTGGGGCCAAAAGAATACTGAACATAAAATTCATTGGCAAAAATGGAGCAAGCTTTGTAGAGACAAATCAGAGGGGGGTATGGGTTTTAGAGATCTATCTTTATTCAATCAAGCACTTCTAGCGAAACAAGGTTGGCGGTTAATGCAGCAGCCAAATTCCCTACTACATAAAGTTCTCAAAGCAAAGTATTTTCCCGATTGCACATTTATGGAAGCAGCAGTGCCGAGTCACTCTTCATATACATGGCGAAGTTTAGCTCAAGCCCGACATGTGATCCGCTTGGGCACTAGATGGAGAATTGGCAGTGGTTCCAAAGTTAATATCTGGAGAGACCATTGGGTCGGCTCAAGCCCACCATTCACAATTTTTTCACAGCGCCAGATTTTACCAGAAACTGCCACAGTAAGCGCATTAATTGACTCTGAAGTTAGACAGTGGAAATTCCCATTAATTGACACAATATTTATGCCTGAAGAAGCGGAAAGAATTAAGGCTGTCCCACTTCTCCCTCCACACAAAGACGACATTCCAGTTTGGCGAGGAACTTCACATGGAAGATTTACCACCCAAAGTGCATACAAAATTCAGCTAAGGGAATTACAGAACAAATCAGGTGCTCCTAGTAATCCGCGACGTAGCAATATTTTTTGGCAAAAATTGTGGGGAGCGGATGTTCCTAATAAAATCAAAACCTTTATGTGGAGAACCTGTAATTCCATACTTCCTACCAAGACCAAGCTTTTTCAACGTGGCATTGTAGCTTCCAGTTCTTGTCCCGTATGTCATGATGAAGCGGAAACAGAGAAGCATATTTTATGGGAGTGCGATTTTGCTCGTGAGGCTTGGACTAATTCTTCGTTCGAGATTTTGTGCCATCGTACTGATACTACATCATGGAATGATTTAGTGGAACTTGTGCTCTTGCAAAAATCAAAGCCTGATATTGAACTTTTCTTTACCATGGCATGGAGGATTTGGGCAAATAGAAATGCAACATGGCAAAATAATCCCCAGCTCAATGCCAAAACATTGGGAACCTATGCATCTACATATGTTGAAGAGTATATGGAAGCCAATAAAAAACTTGAAACATCACTCTCCACGGTAAAGCGGCATTGGGAACCTCCAACGGAACCTATGTTCAAAATGAACGTTGCATGGCAATCATTCAATACCAGACATTCCAAAGGAGTTGGTGCGGTTATAAGAGATCATTCGGGATCCATAATGGCGGCTTTTTGTGAAGAATTTCCATCGTCAGGCGCTGACTTACCCATGGCTGCTCTTGCCCTGTCCAAAGCGATGCAATTTGGTTTGGAAGCAGGATTTCAAAAGCTAGTGGTGGAATTCACTGATTCTCGGATTGGAGCATTGTTAACATCCAAGGAAGATTGTTTTATAGAGCTTGATGAGATGCTAACTCAGCTTCGTGCATTGCAACGAGAATTTAGTCAATTAAGCTATCATTTAGTCCCTCGTTCTTGTAATATGGCTGCTAAAACTATGGCGGGTTATTCTAAGGAAAACAACGAACCCTCGTTTTGGTTAGAAGAGGGTCCGGCGTTTCTCCTTCTAATTGTTATTGCAGATTTATCCTTTTAATACTATTCTATCGTTTTCTTTCAAAAAAAAAAAAAAGTTGAACTGAATGACCAAGAAAGACTAGAAAGTATTGCATGCAACTCAGTCACCTCACCTGTAGACTGTAGTAGCGGTGAAACCAACAATAACCAATTTTGGCAAAATGTCTTCAAATTGACAATACATGAAAGGCTATAATTCCCGCAGAAGACTAGATTATCAGTAAAAGTATGGAACATGCTAAGATTTGGGTTCTTGAGTTATGCTTACTCATGCATTTTCTGTTGAAAGCTACTATTCCATGTGACATTTGCCTTTGAGACAATGGAATTGACATCAATTCCTACGTGATCACTACTTGGATATTAACTTATCCCCATGACTATTTACATTTTTTTTTTCTTTTCTTTTGTTCTGCAGCGGTATTAATTTGATAAGCTGATTTGCCTCTACTCTTTTCCGCAAAGCATCAAACTTCATCGGCGAAATAGGTACGTAAAAAAAAAAAAAAAAATCTTTATTGTTTATTATTGTACAGAATTAGTTAAATCTGCACTGTTTATTTATCCTAGAAAAATCAATTTAACAAAAGAAGAATCATGAATGTGTATTGTTGTTTTATTTTTATTTTTGAAACCACCATTGCAAATAGAAAGTGGGTTTTCCACCCTTGTAATGAATTATGGGCGAATAGCTTGGTCCTAATGAATGAAGGATATTATTTCATAAGTTGATTCCATTCTATAGCATTTATAAGTTCATTACTTAGTGGTGGGCCTAGTGTGTGGTTCACCCCCGGGGAGGAATACTAATTCACCCATCCTTGGTAGGATAGGCTGGAAATTGGAATCTGGACAATACTTTAATTGTGGCCATCGAATCAATGCTTACAATTTCTACCATTGCGGTTTATGTTAAAGAAATTTGGGAAGAATGGAGGTTTAAAAATTCACGTTCCTATTTAATTTACCCGTTGATCTTCTGTTTATTTATTTATGAGAATAAATTCATTAAAAATATAGTGTAAACACTCATAATTATAGTCTCTAATACTAATGTGCCACATCATATTGGTACAAATTTTAAATAATAATACAAATTTTAAAATGTGGGTTAATACAGCCAATCAAGACCATTAATATAGTATTTAGTATTTACACTAATAAAATCAGAAAATAAAAACCAAATTCACACCAGCTCGAGATACCGTCCGAATTAGGAAAAAAACATGGGAGCTGATAGAGTAATGTGACAAAATCTTGTCTTTTTCCTAAGGTGGTGCCAAAAAAAAATAAAAATAAAAAATGACATGGGATTCGGCGTAGAAGGTTTCAAAGGATTTGGATGGTGGCTTGGACAAGTTTGATTTAGGGCCTAGAGGGAAAGGGTGAAGAAGAATTGGGATTAGGGTTATGAAGGGGTTTGATGTGAGAGAGAAGGGTTTTAGACATGGGAGATGTGCGGAGAGTGTGAATGAGTTTGGGATTTTGGTTCATCTGTGAGTTCCCATGCCAGGTGTTTGATGTTGTACAAATATGATATCAAAGATACCAAAGCATGTTGTAAAACCACTACAAACCCAAATGAATAGCATTCTCCAATGTCGGTTTCAATATAAAAATCATATAAATATGACAAAAAAAAAAAAAAAAAAGATTAAATTCAATAAAGAACTGGTGTAAAAGGCTTTTTTACATTCTCTAATAGGAATGTGACACATCAGAATTTTACAAATCAAAAGTATAGGCGCTAATGCAGACAATAACAATCTCATTAAAACCCAAAATAATCTGATTAAATAAATAAATAAATAAACCCAAACAAAAACTACCGTTGCCTGAAAATCGCCCCGCCGAAACCGGAATAAGCCGTCAAAGTCGCACCAGTGAATACGGAGCAGAGGGATCCATCTCTGTATTTTATTAGCACAATTTATTTAGCATCAACCAATACATAAACTTTGATTGGAAAATCGTAAAAATCTCAACTTCCAGTGAGAGATTGGAGGAAGAGTGAGTTACAGAAGAACGATGAAGGGGAAGTGAGATTTTGGGTGAGAACTAAAAGGATTTTCAAGTTCAAATAAAATCTCTGAGAGATTTTCAAACAGGAGAAAAAAGCCAAAAGCCAAAGAAACCCATCTCACAAAATCCACTGGAGAAAAAAAAAAAAAAAAAATCATATCCAATTTGATGGAGAATAATGAAGCTGGAAACGGTGATGCGCTTCAAGCAATCAACATCCTCTTGTTGGTATTTTTTTTAAATCTCAGTGAAGTATTAGAAGTTTCTTTTCTCTAATCTTTAGAGCACCACCAAGTCCACAGGGAGAAGTGTATAGCCAAAATCTTTAAGTTGGGATCCACGAAATTATAGATTTAAGGTCATCGAAAAAGATTAGGGAGCCACCACTTTCTTCACCACCAAATTCTCTGCTAACGCCTCTGACGGCGTTGCCGGCACCGTGTGACTGCTCCTTTGCCAGTGGTGAGTTTGGGTTTTAATTTTATGATGATTTGGATTTAATTTCTTGAGGTATTAAAGAGGGCAAGATTGTGCGCATTAGCGCCAACACTTTGATTTGTAAAAATCTGATGTGTCATGTTGCTAGTAGAGGGTATAAATAAAGCCTTTTATATCAGATCATTATTGAATTTAATCTCAAAAATAAATCTTTGAGAGTTTCTGGGAGTGATTATTTAGTAGTTCAGGACTATAAATAAATGTGTAATCCACTTCTCATATGAATGGTTGGTTCCACCACATAAATGTGGGTTCCACTAATTAAATTCATAATGGAACCCATCATTTATGTAAGAGGAAAATTATACATTTATTTGTAGTCTTAGACTACTAAATAATTTCGGTGTAAATATATGTTTTATATTTCCTGATTTTATTATTGTATATAGGGTATTTAATGAGGGTTTGATTGGGTGTGTTAGTCCAATTTTTTTATTATTGTATATAGGGTATTTAATGAGGGTTTGATTGGGTGTGTTAGTCCAATTTTTTTAATTTGTACAAAGCTGATGTGGCACACTAGTATGGGAGTGTTTAAATATAAGTGTTTACACCTTTTTTTTTTCTTTTTTTTTAATTCAATAGTTGGGGGAAAAAGGAATTTAAACCTTGATTCTTCTCTTGAAAGAGACCAACTTTATTACAGTAGTGAACATACATGACCAGGGTTACCCAACAAAAAAGTTATGCATGACTCCAAATGTCTGTATCACAAAATTAATTCTTATTAAGAAATATTGTTATTATCAAATCAAATTGTGACATTAGTTCACATTGATTCTGCGGCTCCAAAACTACTACTTTGTTTGTTTGCAGAGTAACATGACAAATGGTGCTTTCTATTCTCTAAGGGACATAGTTTTTCTCCAATCTGGTTTGGAGAAATCTCCCTTCAACCCACTACGTGGCAAGTAAATAAACCATCTACATGTGTATTTTAAAAAATCACATGACTAATTAAAAATATCATATGACTAAAAGTACACGTGGATGGTTTATTGGATGGTCACATGACTTTTGGCAAACCCATTGGGAATGCTCTAAGTACCCTAATTAGCAGAAAACAGAAACAAAAATATACAATCTAAAAAGACGAAAAGAAGTACATTGAAAGCTGCCAGCAGGCTTTTAGCTAAAACTCTCATTCTTATTGGATTGTTTCAGAGGCATAATATTCCATTCCATTAAAGTTTAATGATGCTTATTGATGCATGCATGCTTTCCAGTTTATTACAAAAGTTTGAATAATTATACATATTAATGCATAAGTGACGCAAACTCCACTTCAACTTTGTTTGAATATAGAAGGGGTTTGCTTGGGCCAATTGACATTGAGGAATTCGTAGAGCAACTACTACATGAACACTGCGTCACATCTTTTGACATCCGTGAGACCATATGAATTGGAGAATTTACACATGTGCATTGGAGGCCCAAAGTACATTGGCACTGGAAACTTTGATGGTAGGTTGGGCAAAGAAGCTTCAAAATTAAGAACACATGACTTTCCTTATAGAGGGCCTGATAGTGGGATCAGGATGGCAACACCATAAGCCAACTACCATCAAGCACTCTATTTGGTCCTCATCAAATTCCATACTTAAGCCCTTATCAATAGCTTCAAGTAGCTGGCCTTTTCCATAGAGATCCCACACCCACTCTACTAGCCTTACCCTGCTTGGTCTGTTTGTGGTTCGATTGGCTTTCTCCCACATGCAATCTCAAGGGAAACCACCCCGAAACTGTAAACATCAGATTCCTTAGAAGCCTTGCCAGTGGTGAAACACTCTGGGGCTAGGTAGCCCCTGGTGCCTGCCAAAATAGTTGTTTGTGAGCTGAACTCATGCTCTTCAAGTCTTGCAAGGCCGAAATCTCCAAGCTTAGCACTGAAATTTGAGTCCAGCATGATATTGCTGGACTTTATATCTCTATGCACCACACATTGTTCTCACTCTTCATGAAGGTATAGCAATGCAGAAGCCAATACCTGGGCCATTTTATACCTAACTGGCCAAGTTAGCGTAATCTTTTCTCCAAATAGATGAGAATCAAGGCTTCCATTAGACATGTACTCGTACACAAGAAGTAACTCACTTTTTTCGTGGCACCAACCAATGAGTTGAACCAAATTCCTGTGTCTCAAACGGCTAATGATATTTACTTCTGATATATACTCTTTTTTTCCTTGCTTTGATCTTTCTGAGACCACTTTAATAGCAACCTCTGTATTGGATTCACTTAATAAACCTTTGTAAACACCTCCGAATCCTCCCTCCCCAAGCTTCCCTTCTTCAATAAATTCGTTTGTTGCACGAAGAAGTTCACGATACATGAACTTCCTTGGTCCAGTTCCTTTTTCAAATTCATCTTCTATACTACCATCATCGCCAAAATCTTCTGTATTCCGACCGACCCTTTTTCTCCAACAAATAGACCAAAGAAGACCTAATGCACAACTCACTAAACCCAAACTCACTGCTATTCCAATCACCATCCCCATTTTGTTTTTCCCGTCTCCATGTCCAATATTATTTGGTGGAGTATTTCCAGCCTCCAAACTTGAACTGAATGACCATGAAAGCAATGTATGTAACTCAGTCGTCATGCCTGTAGCAGTGGAGAAACCAACACTAACCCATTCCGGCAAAATGGTCTTCAAATTAACAATAAATGAAAGGATAGAATTCCCGCTGAAGACTGGATTATCAGCAAAAGTAAGGAACACACTAAGATTTTTGGTTGTTGAGTTATAACTTATCCATGCATTTGCTCTTGACCCACTGTTAAAGCTACTATTCCATGTGACATTTGCCTTTGAGACAAAGGAATTGACATCGGTTCCTACATGATTATCACTTGGATCCCAGTCATTTCAAAAAGTGTCAAACTCAACCGCAATAATTTTATTTTCAGTGTCGTTGATAGCGGATCCACGACTAAACAATCCAAGAAAGCCGCCACATCGACAGGGATGTTAGAACCAAATGGTGCTATAAAGAAGGCCAGCCCATCAGCAGAATTATTGTTAACAGCTTTAATGATAAAGGAGAAGTGAGTGGTGAAGTCAGTAAACCTCCCTGTGTTATTATCCCAAAGGGGCACTCGTTCATTATATATTGCACGACCAACACTTGAGTTGATAGGGCCGGCGAGTGTATCCTTCGTGAGTCGGAGACCATCTGAGTTTGTGGATGCATCCCCTTGTAAGGTAAGGTTAATGTTATTTGTTTGGAAACTAGAGAAGTTTAAGGAAATTGACAATGAATGGGGAAGTAGCAACAAAAAGAAAAAGAAAAATTGATTGAGAAAGAGATGAGATTTTTTGAGGTTGAAAAGGGCAAGAAGGTATGTTGGAGAGAGCCATGGTTGGATGCAGATAGGAGTGAATGAAGGGCCTATTTCTAAGCTTTTTAAAATTTTGTTTGTATTCTAAGAATGTCAATTCGTATGCCGTCACCTTAAATTGTCCTCATCAATTATTATTTGCCAGGTCTGTCAAATTTATAACGGAACCACCAAGAGACGGTGGGGGCCATTACACAACCCACATTCAGCTCTTTTTAATTTGGAGTATCAAAACAAGACATAGGAAAAACATAGAAGTTCAGTTTTCGAAAAGTCTTGCTTTTGGTCTATTTAGTTCTGACTTTAGGATAAAATTACTGCAATGGTTTTAATATTAACAAATGTAAAATCCTAGAACCTAAGCGATTGAAACAAAGGACGCCTGCTTATCAAAAAAAAAAAAAGAAACAAAGGACGCCTGAAGATAAAATTACTAGATACCTAAGGATATCTAGTTCAGACCTAATAATTAACCTTCATTATTCTTTTAATTTTTAAACCTTCAATAGAAGATCCAATTGCTTCACGATGGCCGGTTATGAATTTTTAAGGTTCTTAGAGAGTCTTCAAGCTTCTTCTCCTTGAAATCATTGACAAATTTTCTTTTTTTTTAGTGATCTGAATTGTAAACGACTACTGAGTCAAAGGACGGCTAGGATTTCCAACCTACTGTGTACATATTACTAACACCAATATCAAAATGACTAACTTGCCATTTTTTTTTTTTTTTTTCACAACCGAGTATCAAATGAGGTTAATGGTGCTGCTATCAAGAAATTAAGTACAATTTTCTTTATCTGACAGTGCTAGAGATGAGGGAGCTATATGTGATGAGGAATATAGACATGATATGCCGGCTACATGTGATAATGATGAAGTGAAAGATTCTAAAGGTCATGAGCAGAGGGAGCAGCCTTTTACACTAGAGATCACGTCAATCAAGCCCTATAAATAGGGTCTTCCATAGGGATGGGTTCAACCTCTGAAATATAGTTCTCCAAGATGTTTTCCATTAATCCTAACAGTACATTATGATATGGTTCTCAATTCCTATTGCACCATGAGGATAAAATTTTTTGAAGATACGAGGCCTAATCTATCTATATCTAATCGTTTCATAAAAGAAATGAAACTTATAATTATTCAAAAACAAAAAACTCAAAGCACCCTATAATTTTCATATGCATCACTCCAATTTTTTTTCATTCATTCAGTTCCAATTTTCTTGTCGAACTAGCCTTTCAAATTTAGAGTTGAATCATTTTATGGCCCTATACAATTCACTTAAAGCACCCTTGTACTTCCTCAAAACATTTGGTGGCTTACCCGTTTGCAAAGAGTCAAGTTTAGAAGATACTACCAAAGGGAAAGTCTCCCTGGGTTCTGGAACAACATACTTGAGTTCAATTGGGGAGGGTTTCAACTCTATCTCACGAGGTGGAAACTTCTCTTTTTGCACTTTCCTATAGCTCACCTCCATTTCCTATGCTCGTTTTAAGAGAGAATCAATGTATGAAATTTCAAAATGGTTAACACATGAATCAAATGTTTCAATCAACTTCATTAACTTCATGAGCATCCTCTTCATCCCTACGTTGATTCTAGTTTTAAAGATACTAGCCGTAAACCCGCGCGATACGCGGGAAAATGTAATACGATTATATTTGTAATCATGTAAAATTTATTAAACCCCCTCATCTTTTTTTCTTTTTGCCAAATTGGTATATGAACTTTGCTATTGTTCCAATTTTAACATAAGACTGCAGAGAAAAAAAAAAAAAAAAAAAAAAAAAGCTTCATTATTTTCTTTCCCGAAATGCAATGAAACACATTACAAATTAGAAAACTAAAGAAGCTTAGAAAACCATCAAAGAGCATAAACACACCGCAAAAAATCCACAAAATTGATCCCTTACTCCCAAGGAAACACCAAAGTAAACAATTTAGAATTTAGAAAGTCAACCATGACAACCATAAGACCAATATATATATATATATATGGGAAATTATATGGTAGTCCAGGACTACAAGGTCAGCAATCTGACCTGGTAGTCCTGACCAATGAGAGCATCACATATCATAAAAAAGGAGATGACAGGGCATTAATGCCACATCATATAATTTGACAAAGAGAAGTTAACAACGTTAGCTTTCCGTCCCTTTACATTGCATATTCAAAATTTAATCTCAAAATTTTAGCGGGCTGCTGAAATTTTTGCCATTCAAAACTTCCAAATATTTTTGTCATGGAAAATCTCTCTCTCCCTCACGTCATTTTGCATTCGTCACCAGAGTAAGCTTGAATATGTGCTCTCCGATGACGATCAGCTAGCCCGTCCAAGAGGACCAAGTCTCCATGTCTCTTAAGTCGTCCAAGGCCAACGAAGCTCTCTAGCCTTGAAGCAAGCCGAACTCTTCCTCCTCCTTCTTTGGCACCAGACTCTTCCTCCTTCATTAGCTGGGTGCAGCCCTATAGTCTTACGGTGTGGGAAAATTTTTTTGTCAAGGCATGGTTATTCCTGTTGACATTTCTATCTATGATGTAAGTTTATTTATTCCATTCCTTGATTATTTTTCTTTGTATTTTCATGTATTATTGCTCTTACAGCCAGGATAAAAACTTTATTTTCATATTGAAGACACTGCCTGATTTAGTTCTGCTCCTTAAGGCTCCAGGTATGCTTATTTAACAATGTCCATTATGTGTTTGATTATTTTACCCTACCCTTTTTTTTTTTTTTCTTCGTGTGGGAGGGAGGTTTGGAGTTTTACAGCATGTAATTTAAATATATAATTCATGGAATTTAACAGTATTTTAGGGGGCATTATCAGTTTGATTTAGTAACTCATTGAGTGGTGATTAGTTGTATCAATTTTCATTTTAATACAGCCAACCTGTTATGTTACAACTTAAAATTAGAATCTAAAAAGCTATGATTTTTTGGTACTTCATTATTCCCTTCTTTTTGCACTTCATGGTAGACCTCAAAACGTCTTCTTAACTGTGGCTTCCTCCAAGTATATCTTCATTGGGACTACAATTTGTTGCATTATCTCTCCATTAATCTTTAGTTTGCTTTGAAATAACTTGTGATGTTGTTGCAGACTCACGGTGTGCGAGTTGGGCAAGAAAGTGCTAAGAAGGCGATTGGTTTCATCATATTAGATGGCATTTAGATTTTGGCTATTTTTATCATAAAATATTATAACATAATTCATTTTCTAGTTTTTGGAAACCTAGGATGTTACTAATGCATTCTCGGCCTATTTATACTTGTTTCATCTACCATGATGCTTGTAGGATTCCTTGGATACAGTGGCTTGACCATTTCCATTTTCTTTGTTTCCATGGTTTGGGTTATTTTTAATCAAGGGCTTGTGTAGAAGGGTATTGACAAAGAGGAAGCAAGTAGAAAGGTATGGCATATATGGCAAAAGCAAGAGATGGTACTAGAATTTTTTCAAGTTGTCTGAGCCTCTAAGCAACCTCTAAAATTGGAGCTACTTGTATGGTTGTGAGAGAAGCTATCTATAAAACTGTGGAGCTGGATTTTACTCATTTTGTGGTGCTTCTTAGTAATAGAGCAGTTGAAGATTTATTGTGTGAAGAAATATGTAAATCCCTTGATACATTACAGTTGTAGTGGATGATATTAGAGGCCTCAAAAAGGAGGATAAGCAATGACAATTTTTTATTTTTTATTTTTTTTAATAATGTAAATATGAAGGTTACTTCTGAAGCTTATAGGCTAGTAATTGGAGATTCTAAAAGTTTATATGAATGCTTTTTGGCCTCGTAGATTTGTATCTAATTAGCTCATTTTTTGTGGTATCAAAAAAGACTATTAACATATATATACAACAGTTTGTTAACATCCATCCATAATATACATGTAAATTTAGAAACTTTCTCCAAAACATGTGCATAAAATCCTATAAAATCAATGTTATCACCAATAAAGTGTAAAACCTCAACTCGAGTCTTCAATAACCAAAGCTGCCACCTGAAATAAAAGCTGACAGTGAATTGTGTACTGTAACATTGCCTCCAGCCCCAGTGATACTGGTTCATTGCTGGCAATGTAGAATTTGGAACACTACATGCAGCAGGAGCATGCTTTCCCTTTGTACACAGAGTTCACTCTTTTAAAAGTTACCAACACTCTTCTAGACAGTTTTTGTTCATGTAGGCTAAGATACTTTATATAAAGGAACATGGAAACATATATTAGTGACTTCAACAATATTGCTCACATTCACAACGATCAGGAGTAAAAGTTTAGAAGTTAAATTTTTTTATAATAGGCAAGACTCATGAAAGAAAGCAGGACAGAATTCTAAATAAGTGACTCAGCTTGAATGTACATAAACTTATAAAAATTGGTGTCTGCAAGCAATGTCTCGATGAAGACTTATCCTTGAAAATGAATTCAATTACAATGGGCAATGTGTTCTGAAATTACATCAATTTATACTACAAAGAGAAAGAGAGCTCAATTAAATTTTTTTTTTTCAAATAATTTGCACTTTACAAATTACAATCTTATCACCCATCGACATGAAATATATTGAGCAATTCCTCCAATCTTGTCTTCAACTTTTTAGTACAACTGCCTTAATCTCTCAATATTCCATTCGAATGTCTTCCAATAAGCACGCCCATTAGCCTATTAATAAGTGAGAACCAACTTCCGTGGAAGTTGGATTTGTTTTCATCTCAACATATCATCATCTTAAATGAAAATCAAGTTGGCCACTTCATAGACCCAATTGTTAACTTGGCCAAAAGTTGCACTCCAGGTCACTATATTAGTAAGTCTCTTCTCAATTTCACAAATACCCTCATACGTCATACCAACTAGCCATCATTCCTTCACACCACTTTCGATTCAACAATTTTGTTCGAGCATCAAGACGCATCGTTTCAATAACAGTACATACCTACAAATCAAGAAAAATGGATACCACTTTGGATTCAACAATTATGATCTAGGAGAATATGTGGTATGAAAAAATTCAAAATTTTGAATACAAATCACAATCAATAAGGAACAAACCAAAACACAACTATATATCCTGTACTTATGTAGGAATTTTTTTAGCTTGCAAGTCGAGATGCTCTTTGAAAAAGGTTGTATACACACATCTAGTTGATCTTTAGGAACTCAGAGTTTTGTATGTAAATCTTACATCTCTCACTTTAAAGGATAAATCATTGGTCTAACCTATTTAATTGTTCAGTGACAGCATTATGCACTGTAAAAATACCAGCAAGAAGCAGAGTGCACTCTGTATTGTGTCGGTCTAGTTTTCTACCATTCACAAGCCTACTTCGACCCACTTTTAGCCCCAGAATTCCCTCCATAAAGCACACAGGGAGACATGAAGACTTTGAAAAAAAATTTGGGTGGCTAAGCGTAAGATAGATCCTCCCAATACGAACCCCACGAAAGGGGAAAGTGCCATCAAGCCATTGGCTTAAACCCTTCTTTTCACTCTTAAAGCCATTGCCATCAACCTTTTCATCGATTTAATTTGCCACTTACCCAACAAAAGAAAAAAGGAAGTTGAGTCTCAGATGTGGTCCATCCATGAATTTGAATACAAATCACAACCAAACTATTAATTGCACATGGAACTCATTAGAATCCCATTCATAAATCATTCTAAGCATCATTAAGGCTACATTCGGCTTAAGCATTTGGATTCATAGGCTCTTATCAAAATGGTTTCAACCAAGAAATCCCAGTTACTTCAACAGTCACCCGGTGCTCTCTGCAAGAGTTTGATAGGACCAAGCCGCACACAAAGAAAGAAAAACATGTACAAATTAAAATAGTAACTGCAAGACACAATTGGGGCAAATCCTAATTACATTGCAAATAAACCCTAAACAAGCCATTCAATCCCAAAAAGAAGCAATTGAAATCATCATTATTGAGTTCCAGGTGCTGTACGTAAGAAATTTGACACAAAAAAATAGTCAATTTTTTTTTTAATAGGAAAAAAAAAAAAAAAAATTCACCTTTTACAGATGCGTATGCCTATGAAGAAGAGGGTTATCGTTCACCGGTGACAAAGAAGAGAGAGGGGGGTTCAACTCGGGGCCAAGATTTATGCGAAGCGGACGCTGCCTGCAACTCCTTGAGCCGTCGTTCGTGAAAGAGGGGAACAAAGAGGTGAGAGAGAGGGGACTGTGAGTGCTTTGGGTTGGCTGAAACGTGAAAACAACCCGCCCAAAAATTTGACAAAATTTCAGAGCGTAAACCCTAACGGCGTTAAGTTAAAGGTTTTCATCATGCTCATGTGGCATTAATGCCCATGTTGTCTCTTTTTATGATATGGGATGCTCCTATTGGCGGGGACTACCAGGTCAGATTGCTGATCTTATAGTCTTGGACTACCATATAATTTCCCATATATATATATATATATATTTTCACTTTTGAATACCTTTATAAAATAAATAAATAAATAAATCGATGCGTTCTTAACCAATACAACACTATACAATACTAAAATAAATACTCTACTCTCTCAATTACGTATTAACTCCATCTTTACAGCACCAAAACTTCATGAAAATATCTAGAAAGGCCCCCGATCTACTAATTATGATTTACAAATTAAAAACCATACCCCCTTAAATACAAATCTACAAATCATACATTAGAATTATGATTTACAAATTGAAATCTAAATTACAATCACTTCCCTTCACTTTTTTATTTACTTGATCTACATTCCAAGAAGAAAGCATGGCCAGGGCCTTAATTGGTGAAGCACTTGCATCTACAATCATTGGGGCGTTGGTTGGAAAAGTGGCTTCCGTTGTCAACTATTTCAAAGGAAGGAAGATCAATCATGAATCGCTACAGAAGTTGAAGATAATGCTGATATCTGCTAATGCGGTGCTCTTTGATGCAGAGGTGAAGGAGATCACCAACCTAGTTGTGAAAGAGACTCATAAATTTGACCATAAAAAAAAAAAAAAACAAAAACAAAAACAAAATCACTGGGAAAAAATAAAGGAAAAGCTCACCTTGGTTTCTTATAAGCAAAACAATGGAGCGAGACGAAACCAAAAATTGACGAACGAATCTAAAAGGTTACGAAGAACCCACACCACCAAAAAAGAATTCTAGCATAGCATCACGAATTGTTGGGGGCAACGGGTATTGGAGGATTTAAATAGGAGATCGGGGATACAATTAATTGGGGAGATCTGTAATTTGATGGGTATGAGAAAAACCCATGGGAGATGAAGAGAAAAGGGAAAAAACAGAGAGGGAGATGAGGAGTTGAAGAAGAGAAAAAGAGGGAGATGAAAAGTGAGGGAGACGAAGAGGCGATGAAGAGAGAGAGAGTGTTAGAGATTTATTAGGTGTAATTAATAGGAGGCAGTGAGAGAGAGAGAGAGAGAGAACACATGAGAATAAATGAGAAGAGACGTGAGAGAGAGAGAGAGAGGTATGGTCTATGGGTAAGGTAGAAGTGTGTGGAAGTAGAAAATCTGATGTGGCAGTATTCGGAGGAGGCCAAGAAAACCCTAAAGGCCTCACCTATTAGTTTATATAATAATAGATTAAGCTCTACAGTCTTGTTGCCAAAAGATAATTTCAAGACTCCACTCGTAAAATTTATTAAAGCATTGGAAGAAGCTAAGAATGGATGTCCTAAAACAACAAGATTAGGACTACTAGCATGTGTAATAAGTTGTATATCCAAAATAATAAAATCTATAGGAAAATAGGATTTTTCAACCTTTATTAACACATCCTCTACTTCCCATATTAGTTTACGAATAGATCAGTCTGCAAGTTGTATAACAACTTTGGTGGGTTTTAATTCACCAAGTCCTAACTGTTAATATGTAGAGTAAGGTAGTAGATTCACACTAGCTCCTAAATCAAGCAATGCTTTATCAATATTAAAATTTCCAATGATGCATGAGATATTAGGATAACCTAGATCACAAAGACTAATAGTATATGATTTTGAAACGTTAAGAACTAATTGTGTGAGTTTCAAAGGACTAAGCATGCAAAGCATATAAACGTTAGAGACCAACATTATTTTTTTACCTCAAATATTAAAATATAACTTGTCGCAAACTAGTGCGATGCACAGAAAATTTTATATATATAAGATTTTTAATTTTGCGTGAACATCGTAATGTTAATAAGAAACTATAAAAAAGTAAAATGAGAATCTCAATGAAAAGTTGTTAGAATTTGTTTTAATTCCAAAGAATAAAAAAGAGCACTTGAATTTAAATGACTATTTATTTCATCTAATAATACATGATAATTCTTCACCTAGCATTTATACAAAAGCATTGTATACATGATCTAGCATCAAATCAATAGGTAACAATTTTTAAGAAAAAAACTCTTCAAAATCATTGCATTCAAAGCCTGTGACAATTTATTTGTGAATAGCAGAAAACGCATATATAACAAAAAGATTAAACCAAAAAAAAAAAAAAAACTAACAAAAAGATTAAATACTTTGCTACACATTACACAATAATCAACCATTAATGGCTAACCTACGCACTTTTAAAAAGGTCAGAGAAAAAATATATATTATTTATTTAAAAAAACTTAGTAAACACACCCGAAAAATCCATTTTTTGAAAATAAGATCTACATTTAAACCATCAACAATAAATGTATCAATACAAACATGATTACAAACCTTGTAAAGAAGATAATT
>BKZX01027335.1:39684-52202 GCA_014362285.1 Fagus crenata
ATCCAGCAGCATCTGGATCTAGAGGAGTTTTCCCCCTTCTAGGCACCAAACGCTTGCGCTCACCAGTAAGCCCACCCTCTGCAATATACCTGATTCATGTGCAAAGACACTCAATACCTCAACAGTAAAGTTACTATCAGGGCATGCACTAGACCAATGCCAAAACATGCCTGGAAAAAAAAAATCAAAGAAAGAAATAATTAAATATAATATTTAATGCAAAATAAAACGAGTCGTGACCATCTTTTTTCTAATCAAGATTTTAGTTACAATGTTTCCTTATGGATTTAAATCCTATGGATTTTATGTTAAAGATATTATATCTAATGATATTATCAAATATAGTCAATTATAAATTAAGTAATTTCATTACGCTTATTTTATTACTTTAAGTCAATTAAGATGATAACCACGCATCCCAGCAGGATCGTGCAAAAATAATAACTTTTATTCATCATCTCTATGATGGATTAAAAGGACTAGGTACTTTATATTAAAGTACCTCCTAATTTTATGAAATAATTTAAAAGAGAGATACGAACATCTGAAGTTACAAATGTAATCCTCCCAAAAACTCATTATAAATATGGATGCACCTGAAGATGCACCTTACAAGAACTCATTATAAATATCGAGATGTACCTTATAAGAACTCATTATAAATATGATGCACTAGAAGTTGCAAAATTTTAAAACTGTAAGTGAATACAACTTTACCCTTGATGCACCTGAAGTTACAAAAGTAAAATTCTGTACTTTCTAAATCAAATCACAATTAAAATTATGTGAGAAAAAATAACTAAAGAAGGCACGTTGGAAAAAGAAAAATCATATATTATATATCATGTCTCATATATGCTTCTGAAATTACAATATCGAGAGCGTAAGTTCAATTAGTATTCTGATCTAATATATTGTCTTCTAGTGATTGAATAAAATAATAAGATTTTGCTAAAAATCTACAAGTTTCATCCAACCAGTTGTACAGCATTCCCTGAAGTGAATGAAACCTCTTTTGGTAATTATTGAAGAAATAATGGTCGTGGGCATAGAAGTGGTGTGGATAAATAATATCAATAGAAATGTACTAAAAGTATTCTCCAAAAGTAATACCACACCTTAGCACCTGAAGTGAAATTAATAACTATGAATTTTGTTGATCTAGAAGATCAAGAATGATTCTGAAAATCACATAAGTTATTTTGATACTCTAAATGAAATGGATATTACTCATATTAATATTTCTGACTTTTGTTAAGATACAAATGAAATTAATCATGTTCTTGGTAATTGAAATATTCATACCAATTGACATAGTTTTCTTTTATCATATTATCGTATTTTGTTATGATTAAAGAATTTTATTCAACTATATATATATATATATATATATTGAGATTAAATATCACTTTGTTAAAGATCATGTGCAAAAAGGGGAAGGATTTACTTGAATTTGTTGAGTACATAAATGAGCTGACATCCCCACAAAACCTCTCCAAGAGAATTGTTTCTGCACAATTCGTAGAGAACTAGGTATGTGTAGACCTCTAGCTATTGCATAGTACTTAAAAATAAAAAATTTGCTAAGGATTTTGCGGGAAACCAATCTTTGTACATCACCCAAAATCCGATCATACTGCTTTCGAAGCTGGTTTGTATTCCTCTCCAGCTCTGTAGATCGTGTTCCCAAGTTATTAGCATAACCATCCATAAGATTCTTTAGATCTTTATTCTCTTGTTTAAGTTCTCGGTTCTTCCGTTTAGAATCTTTGAACAATCGTTTCAATATTGAAACTTGGGTGCTTAAGGCTCGAACTTCTCTGCCTCTAACATGCAGACGTCGACCCATATTTGAAACAGAGGCAGCACACTAGATGGTGAATGCCAATCAGTCGTTAATGGCTTGAGCATCAGTCCTATTTGCCAATAACATTTCATCTCGTGGATTAATTATGCCTACAGCTACTACTGTAGCAGTTATATCGCTCATCATCACGGAATCATTAACCATAATAGGGCCATTTTGGGATTGGAATGATGGGTGCCAGACTTCTGGTTGTGCATTAGGCACAACATTTAAATCAAAATTGTTTTGGGAAGAAGTAGAGGAAGCCATCTAGAAAATCTAAGGAGAGTTTAAGATAAAGCCTTTGAAAGTGAAAATGAAATGAAGCTTTTCAAAATTAGAATGTAATTTATAAACTTTAGACTTTGCATAATACAAAATCCGTCCAAACAAATCTGACAACAAATCTCGGATCTCGAGGTACCTTTAACACTCAATTTCAACTTTCAAATATGTCGGTTGAATTTTTTTGAAAAAGTTTTCTGACATGGGCAGCTGGACAAGCCAGACATGTGATTTGTTTTTCAAACTTTCAGATTTTTCGATTGGATTTTTTAAGAAAAAGAGATTTTTGGCATGGGAAGCTAGATAAGCCAGACATGTGGGCATTGATTTTTTTCACACCACTTGTATCCGGTCACTCTTAAATCCACCCTATATATTCACCCCTCTTCTCCATTGAAGAGAACACATTTTAGATCTTAATCCTTCATGAGTTAAAAGCTCAAATTTCTTCTATTTGAGCTTATTATAAATTATCAAGAAGAAAGATGCATCATCATAGTTTGATTCATAAAGCCAACATTCGATGTGCTTAGAGAAACAATTGAAGCAAGATTATTTTTGATCATGTCTTTAAGAAGCAAGATTATTTATGATCATGCTTCTAAGACTAAGTATCTTTCTCTTCCTCCATGTCATTGAGAATTTATCTGGCATACACTCCTAATCTATCAGTGACATTGTATGACAGAAGAGAGAGAGAGCTAATTGTATATGAGTGTCTCACCCATATCCTTTCCTGATTGCTTACTTAATATGCACTTTAGGAACACGGCAAGGAACATCATATCTTAAATTAATCTTATTTCCTTATTATGATAGTACTAATGATTGTATCTTGATTCAACCAAAATAATATGTTTAAATGTTTTGAATTTATGATATTTGGTTGATTATAGTTTGATATGAATTTCATTGTATACAATCATGATAATTTTGAAATAGTCTCCCTACCGTTAGGGGGAGAAAATTCGTTGCCAAAAGCACGACAAAACTATCTTATCTTGATCCTTACACAAATTAATGTGAACTGTAAGTTCCAAGAATTATTTGTTTGTAAGGTATTACAAACCAATTATTACATGTGTTCACTAACAATAAGAAAATTTGATATCTCACTTTCCAACTGCTAATATCCTAGTAGGGATTGAATTCCCTGAAGGACAATTAATTGATATAGCAGTAAGTAGATCTAAGACACGCCTAAACTGTGAAAGATCTATCAGTGCTAAAGATAAGATTCCTCAGAAGAGGAAAACACAAGAAAAGTAAGTCGCAGCCCCTGAAAAGGCTATACCCATGAAACAGGAAACAAGAATCTATCCAAAATTGTGCACACATATCTCTTGAAAATAAACCTCCTGAAGAGGAAACTCTTGAAGAGTTATCCCCTGAAGTGGAATCTCCTGAAGAAAAATTGGTACCTGAAATTACGAGATCTCGATATATTATTTAAATATAAGAGAAATATGAGATAGAAATAAAATTGTTGTCGACAACATATTTGCTCTTAACATTACCTGAAGTAATGATGGTGAATTTAAATCACAAACCATCGAAAAGTGTTGACGTAGTAATGCTTGGCCAATGTGGAATTCAAATAGAGCTAAACTCATGAGTAAAATATGAAATATTTGGACCTGTAGTTCATATACCTAAAGATGTAATGCCTGTTTAAATACAAGTAGGTATTTGTACGAAAATTTAATGAAATTATAAAGTACAAAGTACGACTTATGTAATAAGATTTTTTGCAGAAATCTAATATTAATTATAAAGAAATATATGCTTCTGTAATGATATAATTTCATTCAGAATTTTGATTAGCTTAGTAGTTACAGAAAAATTAGATATGCGCATATCTATATGAATTATTGAACGTCCCTGAAGAATATGAAATGCCTGAAGGATATAATCCCTGAAGGATATATTCTACCAAGTAACAAGGATTCTTGAAGCATATAATTTAAAATTCCTAAATGATATGGAATGCATGAAGTATAAAATTTAAAATCCCTAAAGGATATAAAATGTCTAAAGCATGTAATCCCTTAAGGATATAAAATACCTGAAACATATATTATACCAAGTAACAAAAATTCTTATATGGTTTAAAGCAATCTGGATGCATGTGGTACAATTGTCTTAGCAAATATTTATTTAAAAAAAGATTTAAGAAAAATCCATATTTGTCCATGCCTTAAAGAATGAGAATCCCGATTTGCTACTATTGCGGTATATGTTGTGGAAACTCCTGAAGAGTTCACAAAACCACCAATTATTTAAAGAATGAGTTTGAGGTGAAAAATCTTTGTAAAACAAAATTTTGTCTTGACTTGCAAGTTGAACACTTTCCAAATGGAATTCTTGTTCACCAGCCAATATACACAGAAAAAGTTTTGAAGCACTTTCATATAAATAAAACTTATCCTTTGAGTACTCCAATAATTGATTAGTCACTTGATATTAAGAAGGACCATATATTAGTGCAATTGATACTCTGATGTATTTTATAAATTGCACTTGAACTTATAAATCAAATCCACAGTTAATGGGAAATACAGATACATAATATCTTTTCGATCCATATCAATGACAATCAGAAACAGAATACTATTCACTTTTGACAACATTGGTATTGCATGAAGATTTATCAAGCGAACAAAGATGTCGCAATTCATGAAATAAACACATCTCACCTAAAATTATTTTATACACATAAGCTACAGAAGAGCGGTGATATTGATGTCAAGGAGATACGATCAAGTGACAACTTAGCCAACTACGATATTCAAGAAGATTGTTCATAATATTGGCATGCATCGACTTAAGGATCTTTTCATTGGCAATTAAAGATCTATGTACTTATGAGGGAGAGTAAACATTTTGAAGAATATGTGCTGATTGTACTCTTTTTCCTTCGCTAAAGTTTTTTCCCACTGGGTTTTCCTTTGCAAGGTTTTAATAAGGCAATCTGAAAGCAATTAAAAGTTCACAAGAATACCGTACTCTTTTTCCTTAGTCACTGGTTTTTTATCCCACTGGGTTTTTCCTTGGCAAGGTTTTAATAAGGCATATTCTTAATAAGTGGTCATCCGAGGGGGAGTGTTGTGAATAATAGTCTTAGCCACCATTATTGACTAAAGATCACATAGGATATAATCCCATATGATGTGAACACATGTGCCGACAAAGTACTTCATAAAAGAAGTCTTCATACTAAATGTAATGCAGATAGTAGTTGCCCCCTCTCTATATAGCTATCACATAGGTTTACTTTATAATAAATGCTACTCCCCGAAGATGAGTATATAAATAGGGATGATATCAGTTGTAATGTAAACATAAGAATTGAGCAGATATTAGCTCAGAAAGTTTACAATATATAGTAGATAACCACTTGAACAAAGAAGTTTATATATCTTCTCTCATTTATATTTATCTTCTCTTGCTATATCTCTTTTATTTCACAACAACAATAACTATGTGATCATTATAAATTTATAAATGCTCAATTAATTTAAGTAATTGATATATTAGTATTAGAATGTAGGAAACTTTAGATTTTTTTTCATTTTTATACAAATGACATACTTTTAAAATGTAAATTTATTTATAGATATATTAATTGTAACTAGGATTCGTGGGCTAGAAATGCAACTACTTTTACCTTTCATATGTATATAAGCATATGTACTTGAGACTTTACTATAATTCGTGGCTCACTGTACCAATGTGGCTTTGCGCTTTGCAACTGGATTCCAAGAAACATCTAATATATCAAATCTAATCTAAGCATATAATTATGAAAGTGCACCTCTGATCAACTTGAAGATTTGCATTTCAATCTCAATGTCATCCATTTCACTTTTATGTTTATAAATCTTCACTCAATCATTCTGTTTTTAATATGTTTAAAATTGAATTTAATCAATGATGTCTTTTACTCAATAAAATTTGAAAACTTGTGCTAACAAAACAGAGAAATGTAGCCAAGATTTACATTTCTTTTGACTACTCTCTCCCTATAGCTCTTTCGTTATTTTTGTCTAATTGTTTGAATATTGTAGATATATTTGTCAACATTCAAGAAAATCAAGGCAATTTTCAAGGATCAGACCAATGAGTTGTTTGAGCGATTGTTCAAGGTCAAAAGAAGAATTTGTAAAAAGGATGATGTTTTAAAATGTCGAAAGATGTCATCAAATTGGAGCATGCAACACTTGGAGTTGTTTCTTTTTTTTTGGCAAAGTGCAACTGCATGCTATATAATTTGGATGAATTACACTAAAGATTAAGTGATCACGGTTGGCAGAGAGTGACACCTAGACATGTAATGAACAATAATTAGTGCGTTCTTGAAATAATGTCCATGTGATCTGTTTGTAATTACTTTGTATTGCATGATTGAGAAATGATAAGTAAATAAGTTGTGTATCTAGTAAATAAGTTGTATTTTTTAACATTAGTACTTATTTTGATGATGTCTCATTTATTGCTATTTATATCTAGTAGAAAACCCTCTGTATTTGTACTCTGAAAAGCTAGATTTAAGGGATTTATTTACACTAAAATGACGGTTTAACCTCTTATAAAAGCCATGATCATCCACTGGGGTGAGGTATGTGATTTTTTCCCTAAAATCATATCTCACTTTCTTTTATTTTTACTTATCCATCCAGTCATTTCGATCAATCCGTGGGTCAGTCCAAACTATTACGATGGACCTTTTGTTTCCTTTTGCAAACCCAAGAGGCAACATATCTTATTGGGGCATATTCAGTTGATCTTAACTAATTTCATGCGTGGTTCCATCCATCATTTTGTCACAAAATCCACCCTTATGGAGGTAGATCGGCACTTAGACCTAGGATAATTGTTTCCTTTTTGGTTCAGACAGGGGCAGCCCTGAGAGTTGGGTTGCCTTAGTCTCGTCCTAATTTTGGTTGCCCTATCCTCTACTTATTATTTAATATTAAAAAAAATAACATAAAATCCATTTTTTTTTTTTTTTTTATACAAAATCAAGGTTACATTATACTTTTAACCGGTTATGGTGTCTTAAATAAATACTCAACCACACAACATTCACATACAACAACACAATATTTAAAGTCTCAAATAAATACTCAACAACACAACATTCAAAATCTCAAATAATTCAACAACACAACATTCAAAGTAATAAATATAAATAAATACTCACAAATACAAACACTATAGTACAGCACTCACACAAATCACAATATATTTAATCAAAGTGTAAAAAACAATTCAATAATAATAATAATAAAAAAAAAAAAAGCAAATAGGTCAGTGCACATGCATTGACCCACCACTTCCCCAAACAAGTAAAGTATATAAAAACAAAACACAGCCTCACCAATTCACGCATAAAAAACAATTAAAAAAAAAAAAAAAGCAAACAGGTCAGTGCACATGCACTGACCAACCATTTCCCCAAACAAGTAAAAAAACAAAACCCAGCCTCATTCACACATTAAAAAAAAAAAAAAAGTAGCAGCAAACCGATCAATGCACATGCATTAACCCACACCAGCCGGTAAAAGGCTAAAACCAAAGTCCATAAAAAAAGACACAAAGGCAGTCAAATAGTCAATACTCCATAAAAATAAAATATCAAAAGCATCTGTGAGAGAGAGAGAGAGAGAGAGAGAGAGAAAATACCGAATCTGGAGATTGGAGTCCGGCTGTGCCGTGAGGAGTGCCGCGTGACGGCATCAAATGAGTGTGGTGGTCGGCGTGCCTTGCGTCTCAAGCTCTCAGCGTCTGCGTGCGGTGTGCACAGCGCGTGGGCCGTGGCGGTGGTTGGCTGCTGCTCGACTGCTCCTCCTTCAGTTCGGATCTGCTGGCTGATCGTGGTGGACCGGTGGTTTCAAGGTGATTTAGGGGATTTTTCTAGATTGTGATTTTTTTTTTTTTTTTTCCGCACATTTGGTAAAGTTGTGTTTTGCCGATAATGATTAATGAGTGTTAGATTGTTTTATTTGTATTTTATTTTTTTGGTTTAGTTTTGGTTAGATCTGTGGGATGTTTTGTGATTATTTTTTATTTTTGCCCATTTGAATATTTTTTTTGCCTTCCCGTTATTGGTAATTGGCTGATAAATTTTGATTATTTTTAATTTTTGCCCTTGAATATTTTTTTTTGCCCTCCCGTGTATTTGTAATTGGATTAAGAGTTTTGATTAATTTTTATTTTTGTCTTTGAATATTTTTTTTTTGCCCTCTAAATATTTTTTTTGCTCTGGTTTATGATAATTTTTTTACCCTCTGAATATTTTTTTTTGCCCTCTACTAAAATTTTATTTTATGAATACTATTTTTTTTTTCCTGATGTATATGTTTAATTTTTTTTTTTTTTTTTTTATGTATAGTATAAATTTTTTTTTTTCCCTTTTGGTTGCCCCCAAAGGGGGGGTTGCCCTAGCCCAGGGGCTTGTTGGGCTTACCCTAGGGCCGGCCCAGGGTTCAGATCTAGGGCGTTTTGGAGCGTTTTTTGGGTGATTTTGACAACTCTAGGGGATGATTTTCAGCCTATTAACTCCCATTGAGACCCCAAATTGATTATGGTATCAATTATTCTAATTAAATCTCATCTTTATGGTGATCTCAATAATATCAACATGATTCCCAATTCAATCTGAAAACCTAACAGGAGAAAATACTCCAATGGTTAAATGCAAACCAACAAATGAAAGGGTTTGCTATGATAGAATTGAAGTACACAATAACAAATATCTCAATCCTAAAATTGTTATTATGTCTTAACGTGTCCACAGGCAGCTTCAATTCCAGTTGAACTTTTCTACCTCAGCAGATCTCTTCTCAACATAATATCAAAGCAACTGATCCAACCTTAAAACAGGAGAATATAGCCAATTTGTGTCGAGTGTGTCCATTGAAAGAGGAGGGGAGACAACTCAAATGCCAGCGTAAAAATAGAAAGAGTCGTGCCGTTCAAAATTTCATTTTTCTAAGATCCATTGCTCGATTTTGCATGCTCTACTCCCAAAATGCAGAGATACTTTTGAGGGCATCTTGTTACAAACCACTACATGACAACTCTTAAGATTATCCACTTGTATTCTTTAAACAAGTCACATGTCTTATTAAATAAGTCATGTGACTAAAAGTATACATAAATGGTCTTGTAAATGGTCTTATGAGTTGTCACGTAGTAGGTGATAATAAGATGGTTACAAACGTGATTTTTAGCTAAACTCTCTTCATATAAATATATGCTACAGTGAAGGGACTAAATCAATTAAGCCCTAAACCTATTTTCAAATATCTCTTTCCTCTCATTCTTCTATCTTCTCCCATCTAAATCCTAAAATTTCAAAGTTTACAACTCATTAGATCCATTTGATACGGATACCAAGCTTAAAAAAAATCTTATATTCAAGCCATTAGACTAACAGATAAAGGATTCTTATCTCTAGATTACCAACCAAAAACAAAACTCCCTTTATTATTATTTTTTGGAGACTGGGTATTACACTAACATTATTCTTTCTTAAATTAAGTTATGATGATGAGCCCTCAAGCTATTGTTAAATAGGTGCTATCATTATATAGATAAAACTGATATTTAGAGTTAAATATTTAAAATTAAATATCATGAAATATGTCATTTGAAATAGTAAATGTTCATGCTATTTTTTATTCCAATTAACAATAAAAAAATAAGGAGATTTAAAGCTCCTACAAAATTCAAAAAACAAATGAAATAAATATTTTGCTAATAGAGCATCCACACAATAGGCAAGTTATTGTCTAGTATTTTCTAATCATATAAGCTCTTGGGGGTGAGCTCGTCCACGATGTACACATGGAGAAGGAGAAATTATTTAATCCATCAAGTAAACCATGTCATTTATCCACTAATCCAATAATCAAATGCCGCCTATGTTAATTTAATGACTCAACTATGTTCACCCAATTAACAGAAAAAGAAAAATACAAAAATACCCTCTTCACGTTTCCAACAGCAGTCACCGCAACCAGATAATTAAATGACACGTATCATGAACAGCCCTTTTATTTTTTTTTTTTTTTTTTTTATGTTGTTTTAATGTTTTATGGAAAGACTTGGAATACAGCTGGGTACAGGCTGGGGCTTAGTGCCAGTGGAACCGAAGTTGATGGTTTCTGAGGTCCCGCCCTTACTCACTCACACTCACACCCTAGCATTGCACCTGACCCTAACCCTGACCCTGACCCTGACCAACTGACCAACTATACCCCCTGTTTTAGTTATGGGCTCCACCACCTCCTATTCTTCTCTCGGTTTTTAATTACCTCTTTTTACTCCTTATGACCAATTAATGTTAATGATATTAATAAAAAAAATGTCCTTATTTTACTTAATTTTTTTTTTATTTCAAACTATATATTGCACAGGCACATTGTTGATTTATTTAGAATTTAATTTAATCAATATATGTTGTGGTGTCTCCTCTGTCTAAGCATACTTATTGGGGTTTATCATTTATATTATCAGATTAACAATCAAATAGTGAATTTTAATACTTTAAATATGAGATGACAAGACGGAAGGATTAAGTTAAACTCAAAAAAAAAAAAAACTGATTAGCACAGTATCAAAATTCTAAATTATTTGGAATGAGCAGCCTCGGAACTTCTTTTCTTTTTTAATGATCCATTGAGCATGAGAAATTGAGAATCTATAATCAATATAT
This sequence comes from Fagus crenata, assembly GCA_014362285.1. Lineage (NCBI taxonomy): Eukaryota > Viridiplantae > Streptophyta > Magnoliopsida > Fagales > Fagaceae > Fagus > Fagus crenata. The sequence continues at coordinate 50,538 of BKZX01027335.1, forward strand.
ATATATATATATATAAAAGCAGAAACCTTTAACTGAGGTTCTGCCAAGTGTCTTACAAACTGATGTGGCACTGATATAATTGCCACATCAGTAATTAAAATAAGAAATTAAAGCAAGTGTCTCTCTGTTGATTTGTCAACAATTGCACCATTTCCATTCCACATGACTCTCTTTTCATTCGATTGGTGCAGTTCCCACCATTCCTCTTTGTAATTTATTTTTCATTCAATTAATTGACGTTTGTTTGTTTTTAATCTGAAACTTCAAACTTTCTTGGAAATGGCGTATGTGAGATTCTTTTACCTTTTTCCCTCTATAAATTTGAATTGGTTTTGGTTCTGATGTAGTTTTGCAGATTTGAGTCTCTCTTTTTGTTGTTGGACTTCAAATTTTGAACTTTGACAGTATAAGTCACTCACTCACATCTTCTTTATATGCATTTCTATGACTCTGTCGGCACTTTATAGTGAATTTCATTTTCATGGGTTTTTTGGAGTGAGTGTCGAAATTTTGATGGGGGTGGTCATGGGTTTTTTGGATTTTGATTTGGGCAAAGGGATCATGGTAGGTTGAGGTCTAGGCCATGACCACCATGCCCACGGTGGCTTCGGCATTTTTTCCATAACCCAACAGCGTCGGAGTCCGGCAATTACACCCACAAAAGTCTAAGTTATTTCTCTCTCCACTCTCTCTCTGTTTCACGTCTCTCTTCCTGCTTCATGTCTGTCTCTCTCCCTCTGTTTCAGGTACGCCTCTCTCTCTCCCTCGCCCCCTCATTCAGCCGTTAACCCCTTCTTCTGTTTAATTTCTCTCACACACGTTCTCCATTCTCTCTCTCTGTTTCATGCTTCACGTTTCTCTCTCTCTCCCTCTGTTTCAGGTGCGTCTCTCTCTCTCCCTTGCGGCTCTTCCTTCCTTTGACTGTTACAGCATCCCTCTCTCATCAACTCTATTTAAACACCAAGGTAAAGTGAGCTTTTACTCAATTCTTTCCCACCTATTTTTTCCCCCTCCTATGGTATCGGTAGTTTTTGTTTTTTTCCCCTTCTATGGTATCAGTCAATTTTTTTCCTAGGTTTTTTGCATTGCTCAAGGTCCTCACAGTGATGTTCTCTGTTAAAAAACTGATGTGCTTTTACTGGTGTGTTGTTTTACTCAGGTGATACGTGCGATTGAACCCACAATTCAAGGAGTATAGAGCTTTGGACCTGTTCTTAGTAAATTGCTTGGAGTCAGGGGAATTGTGCAGGTATTAGATGCTTACTCGGTTATGAGATCCTTCAATTCAATCTATGTTTTTGTTGGTTGAATGCTAGAATAAAGAAATAATGGAAATCAGCCCTCAAAGTATTCAACAAAATGTCTGGAGATCCATGCCAAGCAAAAGTCCACAGATGCAGCCCTAAGTACACAGCTTTGTATAACTAAGCAAAAGTCCATAGGTGCGATTGTACTGGTGACTTCTGATTATAATAATGTGTTAATTAGTTTATGTAGGTGTAGTTAATTTACTGTAAACAATGTATTATATAGTTTTTCACAGGATATTGCAGACATAATGCATTTTCTCCCTCTCTTTTATGTGTAACGCAGTAAGGTGCTTGATTATGCAGTCATTTTTGGGAATTGGGTGGAAGAATTATGGAAACTGTGCAAAATCAGTGC
>BKZX01027335.1:52212-67447 GCA_014362285.1 Fagus crenata
AGATTTATTTCTCTTAAAAAGATGCAAATGAAATTGTTCAATTCAAGCACAAAATGTTGATCTAAACTCTCAAGTCTCAACTATGCTTTACCCAAATAAATATTTATATTCTGTCCTTTTCCTGCTAAGTTAATGGGAAAGATTAAAGAATCACATATGATGTACTTGATCTTAGACCATTTTTTACGAAGGAGCAATTAAAGGAAGAACATACTCTTCTGTGGGTGCCTCAATAAACTGATGAAGCTGCTGAAGTGCTGTTCCGGTAACAACACTTCCAAGAAACAAATTTAACAAGTATGAATAGATGATATTTTTGAGCTGATCTCTTCTCCAATGATGAGAGTGATGTAAAACCTTCTATTTTGGACATAGTCATAAGATTTTTGGAAGTAGAATAAGAAATATCTTTAACGCAATGCCAGGGAGAAATCCCTGGATTACAGACTTGACAACATCCCTGCAAAAATATTTCAAGCATTTCAAGTCTTAGTTATAATTGATACACATGATAAGAAAATTTGATATGGGTTTTCTATTGATATGAGGCAATAAGAATGACCTACATATTCCTTTGAACCCATACACAATCTTTGAAACCTTAACCACTTCTAAAATCCTAAATCCTAAAACCACAGGTTTCAAAAACTAAAGCTTATCGAGTAAGCAATTGTAGGTAAGTTTCTAATTTGTCTTATGTCAGACAGTCAATTAAAACCTATTAAAAGTTATTAAAGTAAATTATGATTCTATGACTAACAGTATGAAGTTCAAGAAAGTTTTGAAATAGGGCATTCAACATCTTCTTTGCTAAATTAGTGAACAAATTAGATTGACCTCTTGACAATGACCACTCATGTTTTAATCTCTAGCCATAGAAAGGTCAATCTCTATCAAAATTTATTCCTAACATCAGCCTAACTCCAACCTTAACCATTTTAATTGGAATAATAAACAAACTAGACAAGTTTTGATAGGGAAAAGGTACAAAAAATAAAATTGAATTTAGTCATCCTTGAAACAATTTACAACATTATTGAATTATTGACCATATACTTCCACACATACAACTAAATTTTGTGGAGATAACAAAAAAAAAATAATAATAATAATAATAATAAAGTAATATATATTTAACCTTTTAGAAATTTAGAATACATAATGAAAATAAACAAAGAGATGAACCTACACTACCTAAAAGTAATTATGAAAAATATAAAATTGAGATTGCAATTGCAATTGTTTTAAATTAGAACAAACAAATATGCTTACACACTCTTAATTATTTCTTTTAATAGTTCCAACAATGTAAAATTTAAAAAAAAAAAAAAAAAATAGCCTTTACTAAATGTCCCAAAAAATACTGCAAAAAGGCAAAATAACGTTCTCTTATATAAGATATTTGAAAAGAAAATACATTATGTTACGCTACAATTTAAATTTAAAATAGTATTTCAAATAAAGGTGGCTTTTCTAAATTACAAAGTCTATAATATACCATTTCAATTATGCTACATTTAAAATAAAAACATCAAAATATCCGCGCAACGTGCGGGTCTACAGCTAGTATAAACTAAAAGCTGAAGCTGAGAGAAAATTTTTAGACTTCCCCAAATATCGCCACGTCAGATTTGTTGTTCCCACAATATTTCATATAATTTTTCTTTTTATTTCACTCTCTCTCTCTCTCACTTTCTCTCCCCATCGCCTCTTCATTTCCCTCACCTCTTCATCTCCCATAGGTTTTTCATATACCCATTAAATCACCTATCCCAAATCTTCTATTTAAATCCTCCTATTTCCATTTCTTTTTAAATCCTACTTTTTCTCATATTGCCAAAATTAAATGTATTCAATATAAAGAGTATATGCTAAAATCATTAAAGCCACAATTACTCTTTAAAAAAAATAAAAAATTTCTTCTTCCTATATTGAGCTACCATTATGCCATCATGCCCCTTGAGTTTTCAGTTATAAGTCTTATGACTATTCACATCCTTCCATTGATGAACGGAAGAAAAACAGTCTCTAATATTGTAATGTTCCTTGAAGACCTAAAATTTCTATATGTCTAAAATCCCAAATCTCAAATCACCCTTCCACTTTAAATAGTTGAATCCAAAATCTTATATTCTACCAGTAAGTCCTCTCTCTCTCTCCACTTAAGGTATAGATTTTTTTTTTTTTCTTTCCAAATTTCTTTCTTTAGTCGATGCCTAACGAATTTGAAAGGTGTGTGGAAATTATCAAGCATTCAATATCACAGTTCGTTTATCGCTTGCAATCTAAAAGGAATTCTTAGATACTCTCTTGAATCTTTGGTAATCAAATTTCTTTTACATATCATCATTTTTCTTTTGTTTTCATTCCCTCTTGGTTTTTGTTAGGTATTTCAAATTTTGATTTCTTTTTCAATGGTTAATCTTTTTAGTTTAGCGTTAAGACTAAATGCTAATTTGCTCTAACATGTTTTCATATTTTGTTTCTAGAAGGTAGCAAACCAATCAAGCTAACTTATGTTTTTTTACTAGAAGGTATTTATTATCATTCATTTTTCTTTATCTTTTTCTTTCTTTTTTTTTTTAAAATGTAGCATTATCATTCTTCTTTGTTTGTTTCATCCACATGTTTCGAAAATTTTCATTACCTTTTTTCTCGTTAAACACTTGATGCCTTAATAGGAAGAAACTTTTTGACATATCAAGTGTTGTTTAAAATGATAGGGACTATTTGGAAACATTCGGTAAAGGTTGAGGATTAAATGTATAATTAAACTAAAAAATAATTATATTGAATCTTCCTGCGCATTGTGCGAGTCAACGACTAGTAATATTAATTTAACAACATTTTTATTCTTTCTTTTCTGTAGACTGTCATCTATCTGCATTTCCAATTAAGATAAATCGATTACGTTATTTAATGCTGCTTAAACATGATCAAGAAGTGTACAGGTTGGATAGAATGCTTGATTGGTAAATAATTGTTCCTATGCAAAATCCAAGCACTACTTGAAATTGATGAGCTTGCGACTTGCGTTATGGTTGATTTGTATACCTGGCCTGCCAATGTGTTATTGGTTCTTCACTTCTACTTTTTTGGAATGTACAAAATATAAAGAAGATTTGAATGATTTTTTATGTAAAGACTTGAGGGATACGACCCTGCTAACGAGGATATAATACCATCCACTGATTGATTCAAGTTTCAAAATAATTAATGTGTACGGACTTGACTAGAAAGTCATAGCTCGATGAAATTGTGACTGTATTGAACTGCCCTGCCCTTACGTTCATTGAACGAAGACGTGTTGCTAGAGACTGTTTTTAAGTATCCCATGTAGCTGGGGTTCTTAGGAATAGCTAGAGTCTAACAATTCATTGGTAGACTAGACTATTGGAGCGACTTTGAACATGCACAGACTTTTCTGTTCCATAATTAAGAAAGAGACTTGAGTGAATGATTCTTTTCCAATAAAGATTCTTTGAATAGAAACAAGCGGCGACTTTTCTTCCAAACACTTTCCATTCAGATTCTTTTTAATAGCTCTTTCATTTCAAACAATTTCCTACAATTTATTCAAACAAAATATCTACAACTCAGTGTGAAAGAAATTGACCAGAGTGCAATAAGATATGAAAAAATTATATCATTTACAACAACATACCAATTACAAAATAATTACATATTCCGCGCATCACGCGGGATTACGACTAGTTATATAATAATCTATGTTAACTTGAGTGACTTTGTACAAGAAAGCGTGTCAAAAATGAGCTCTAGTTTCTATGGACCCACTTTCATTATTTTTCTTTGGCAATTAATTTTTTTTTTATTTTTTTGCTAAAATCAGTTTCTATCAGCCTACCTACTTTCACGATTTTTCTTTAGCTTTTAATAAAAAATCTTATACTTTGAATATTTGAGATAGAGTTAGAAAAAGTGATCAACACCGCATGAAGAGAAGAACCCAAGTTGAAACATCAAGAAAGTGACTTCGTAGGAGAGGAAGCTTCAAAGCAAAATGAGGTTCACAATGCACCAATAATTTCTATATATCATTCTACCTAACTTCATGGTTTTTCCTTTACTATAAATCAAAGACATTTTTTCTCTCTCTTTTTCACTTAATTAGGAGGAAAGGTAAGGGATGAGACCCATCGTAGAAATTCTATTCTCTAATTTAGGGTTTTCCCAAGTTTGAATAAATTAATGATTTTTCATAAAAATTAAGAGTAGACAAAATACGATATCAACTATATAATGAATAGTTGTGACCATGGTTTTAAAAACCAGACCAAAAGAGGACCGAAGATGGGAGTGATTCCCGTATCACTGGTCCGACTGGGATCCAATCGGTGGTCGAATCGGTGATGTCATAAATAATTTAACTACTAATTTTTAAATTATATAAATTAATAAAATATATATATAGAAAATTTTAGCTAATAATATTTAGTTAAAAATATATATATATATATATATATAAAATAGATTTTAAAACTTTTATATGAGTTTTCACATCTTATTGTTAGAAAATATATAAATATATATATATATATAACTAAACATATTAAAATTACAAAAATAATCATATTTAAATCATAGAAGAGCATTTTTATGTTTATTTGATAATATCATAAGTCAAAAATAGTATTTTCTTAGATTTATGGTAAGAACTTTTTTTTATTTGACTTATTTGAAGATTTAAAAACTCTGTATGGGTTTGAAATTTGAATGCTCTAATTTAAATTTTAAGTCTTTAAATTTTAATATGTTAATTCGTTTTGTATTTTAATATAGTTATAAATAGTATTTGCTATTTGAAGACTTGTTGTTTTTCCAATGTGAGACTTGTTGTCTTGTGAGAAAACTTCTTCATTGTCACATTGGAAAAAGAAAAGAGAATGATATACTTTCTCCTCTATAAATACTGCAACACTCTACCAAGAATTTTAACTATGAGGATGTGTTATATTAATTAGTGGGTCTACCATTCATTAATTAAATGTTAGGTTGTCTTGTGTGAGCCAAACATTTAATGTTGAGTTGCCTTTTGTGTGTGTCAAACATTTAACATTTAAGTAGTCGCAAACCTATGCGAGTCACAGAAAATGAATTAAAATTAAATCTAAAAAATTATTGGACTAACTATGATTTTTATTGTCTTTTATATTTTATCTAAATATGAAAATTGATGATTATTAAAAGACATTTATTATTATGGGTAGAACTTAGGTACAATTCCTTAGGTTAGGTACATTAGGTTTCCCAATTAAATTCAAACACATGGTTGCATTAACCAATGAAACACAAATAATATTATCTTTTCTAAGAATATTTAAATTCAATGTATTTGAATTTAACTAAGAACGTAATGCACTTGACCTAAGGAACTGTACCTAAGTTTTATCCTATTATTATTGTGATGCCCCGCACCCAATTAATGTCCAATTTAGTATATCTAATGTTAGGTGGAAAATTACAATAGAACTAGTAAGTTAATTTAAATTGGTTAGATACTATACCATTTTAATATAGATACAATAGAATTAGTGAGTATATGGTTTAACTAACCAAGCCCTAAAAAATAGCATTAAGGTAATTGTTACATTGACTTAGGGGTAGTTTGATCATTACACTTAAATTGGTGAACCAATAAGAGTTGGACACATGCAATCCACTCAAAATCCCCCATTTAGTAGCTGGCCATCCAAGTCCCACCTCACCATTTGACTTTTCTCATCTCTCTAGTATAGACAAAACAAAAGAGAGAACTCAAGCTCCCTTCTCCCTCCTGCACCCCACGGGTCCAGCAGCTAGGGGGAGGAAACAAATCTTTGTTTCCTCTCATCTTCCTCCACAATTCAAGTTAGAGAAAGAGTCTAGCCCTCCTCCTTCAAGAAATCATATGCTAGATAAGTTTATGATTTTAGTTAAATTTTGAAATGGGTATAGTTGAAATTATTGGTTGATCTTCATGATTCCTACACTTTGAGGTTATGGGTTTGTAGAAATATGATTTTGGGTTAGGGAAAATGAATTTTTATGAACATGCATGTGGGATTTAAAGTGGTAGTTGCTGGAAATTTTACTGCTCTGTCAGATCTGCGTGAACAGTGAAATTTCATGGAAATTCTGTTCTTATTGAAAATAGATATGAGGAAGCGGTTTTCTCTAGGGTAATCTATCATATGTCTAGGTTATGTATATGAAATTTCATAGAAAAATATTGAGTTTTGATAATTATTTGTTATTTTACAAGAAAACTGTGCAAATCTGTCCATTTGACAGATTCTGTGTTTGTCAGTTAGAAATTTCATAATAAATCCAATACTTGGAATTTGAGTGATTGGAATATGTTTCTGGAACCCTAGGATGCATATGTTATTTATGGAATTAACCCATACGATTTTAGTAAATAAGGAATTATGGGTACTGATTTAAATTTACCTTCAAAACTGTGCAGGCAGATTTGAGTTTTCTGTCTTGGTTGAATTTTATAATTTTTTATAAACCTCAAATAGAGCTTTAATTTTTATGTGATGTACTAGACATATAATAGAACAAGTAAATGAAATATCAAGGAAATTGGATAGTGAATGGATAGTTAAATTCACTGTTCAAATGGTCTGCCCTGTAGTGGGACAGAACCTTTATTAGCTGAAAGAATGAGACTTTGACAAATTTATTCTTGCAATTGGATGATTTATTTGAGTTGATATTTTATGTGTAGGTCCAATTGCATGTTTATTGTATAGGTGAATTTTATTAGGCATTGATTTCACTATTTGATGTTATAAAGAAAGTTAAGAGCCATGTAACTATGGTTTCTGCATTAGTGCCTTAGAAACAATGTGTGATTGCTTGAAGTATGTTGTATTTGATGTTATAGTTATGAGGTTGGTTAGCCTTGGATGCCTTTAACATGTTGTTTGGGGTTTAGTAAGGGCTTAGTAAAGATTTGTTAAGTTAAAATTAAGTGAATTAAGGTCACAAGTGTTGATTAGCCTATTATGAGCTAAGGTTGGCATCAAGTTGAAATTAAGATTAAGTTGAAGTTAACTTAACTCCTATACTTGATTTAGGATAATCAAGGGAGGATAGGTGATGCGATCTGCTTGAGACTCTGGTTCAGATTCTACTACAGTGTACAGGTAAGGGAATGTGCCATGAAAATTTAGTAGTCCATGTTTTAAGAATATATATATATATATATATATGTTTTATCAATGCTTTTAGTAAACTCAGTTTGATATTTGTTTATAAAGAAAACGTGCATTGATTTAGAAACAGTTTTGAGTTAGAACAGCTAAGACAAATTTTAGAAGCAAGTTATGGATATGCTATAAAGTTTGGCTTAGTAAGGCAAGAAAGAGATTGAAAAATAAACAAGCATGATATGTTTTATGAACACCTAAAACAGTTTTGAGTGTGATGCCCTATAGACTGACAACCCAAGGCCACGAGGGGATCGTATGCCCTAAAGACATGGCAGCAGGCCATGAGGGATTTTATTCCCTGTAGACCGGCAACAAGTAAGGCCACGAGGGGTTGTATTCCCTGAAGATATGGCAACCCAGGCCACGAGGGGATCTTCGGATCTTTGTAGACTAGTAACCTAGGCCACGAGGAGATAGTTTCCCTATAGACATGGCACCAGTAAGGTCACGAGAGACAAAGTCTTAAAGATAAAGTTCAATTACATGTTCCATATAGTTTTGCTATATTATGCAATAACATGAGATAAGTTTTATCTCCAGAACAGTTTAAAGGAACATGTTTATTTACATATAAAGGAATCATGCTATATATTCAGATTTCAATAATTATATTATGCCTTACAAGTTATCAAATATTATGTTCATCAGTATGAAACATATATGTTTAAGAAACTCATGAAATCATTTTAGCATGAATTGTTTATACGCAAGTCATATCCACAAAGATTATTCTGTTTATCATGCATTCATGCATACTGTTAAATTTTCATGTCACACCTCTCTTCCTGAGCAAAGTGGGTTGCTCAGATTGTAGGAACATCCTATGGTGCAGTCAAGAGTCTTAGCATGGAGGAGCAATTTTGTGATATCTAGAACAAGTCTTAGATGTTTTTAGTTTTTATATAAATAAAGCAGAAGTGATGTATATGTTTAAATAGTCTTCCACTGTATTAAAGTTATTATGTCCACATACTGATGTATTTTGTATAAACAGTTATAGATGCTCTGACTACTATCACTTTCTTTGGGTGGACTTGTATACTCATTCGTTTGTAAAGGAGTATGTTTATAGTATTGGGAGTTCCTAACCCAAGAAGAAGTTAAAGAATCAGGATGAGAGAAGAGAGAAAAGAAGAAAAATTTTTATACTCCTTTTAGATGATTCGTGTTAATATCAGGCACAAGCTTGGTATTAACATGCCGGTTCGACTCCGAATCATATTACGGATTTGGGTCGTGACAATTATTGTGTTTATATATAAAATATATTATAGTATTAGACATTTATTATGATTGTGTTTATATATATGGAATAATATATTATTTCTATTAAAGAAAATATAATATGTCAAGATTCTAATAAGATGTTTAATTATAGAATAAAATTTAAATTCAATTAAAATATATATATATATACATATATATTAAAATAATGAGGTGTAAAATTGTGAGAACTCAAAAACTTATGTGGCGCAATATTATGAAGTCAATCAAAAGTCAAAAAGTTTTGGTTTTACATTATAGTATAGATGTTGGGTTGCCTTTTGTGTGAGCCAAACATTTAAGTTGCGTTTGGATACATGGATTTGGATTCGGATTTGAATTTTAAATCAATAAATTTGAAATACCTTGATTCAAAATCCATTGATTTTAAAATTTCTTGTTTGGATCCATTTATACAAAGGAGGATTTGAAATTTAGAATTTTCAAACCTATAAATTAACCAAAATACATAAAATTACCAAAATGACCAAAGTAACGCAAAATCACTAAAATCCCGAAAACGAAAAAAATGACCAAAATATCCCAAAAACGCCATGATGACCAAAATACCCCTAAAATCATCAAAATAATTTTAAACCTCTAAAACAACCAAAATACCCCTAAATTTTTTATTTTTTATTTTTTAGTCAAAATGCATGCCTCTAAAATCACCAAAATACCTATAAATTGACCAAAATATATAAAATAATCAAAATAAGCATGAAACCTCTAAAATTACAAAAAATAATCCCCAAAAACTTATAAAAATGACCAAAATACCCCTAAAATCACAAAGATAGTCAAAACAATCCTGAAAAGTAAAAAATAGCCAAAATGCCCATAAAAAACCAAGATGACCAAATTACTCCTAAAACCATTAAATAACCCCAAAACCTCTAAAACAACCAAAATACCCCCTAAACCACTAAAATGATCAAAATACCTCTAAAATTACGAAAATACCTAAAATAGACCCATTACATAAAATCATTTTTTTTTGAAATATGATAGAAACTCTAATCTAAACTCACACACACGTATATTTTGAAAATCCCGAGGATTGAACCCACACCCTCATAGAGGGGGTTTTTTTTAGGAATGGGATTACTACTAGGCCGAATACCCAAGTGGCATTACATAAAATCATTAAAATGACCAATAACCCTAAAACCTCTAAAATGATCAAAATATTCTTGAAACCTCTAAAATGATTAGTATACCCCTAAAATCTTCAAAATGGCCAAAACAACCCAAAAACCTAAAAAAAGATCATAGTACCACAAAAGACCAAAATACCCCTAAAACCACCAAAATAACATCGAAAAATCTAAAACAAACAAAATACTGCCTAAACCACTAAAATGATTAAAATACCTCTAAAATAACCAAAATACCTAAAATTGACCGAAAACATAAAATCATCAAAATGACCAAAATAACCCTAAAACCTCTCGAATGATCAAAATATCCTTGAAACCTCTAATATGATCAGAATTCCAATAAAATTTTCAAAATGGCCAAAACAACCCCAAAACCTAAAAAATGATAATAATACCACGAAAAGACCAAAATACCCCTTAAACCTCTAAAATCACCAAAATGAAAAAATAAAATAAAATAAAAATAAAATACCAAAACCATATATTGGAGTTTTCGGGATTACTTTGGTCATATTGGAGCTTTTGGGGTTATCTTGGTTATTTTAGGGATTTGTAGTGTATTTTGGTCTTGATAATGTTTTCCAGGATTATTTTGGTCATTCTGGAGTTTTCCAGGTTATTTTGGTTATTTTAGGGTTTTTGAGTATATTTTGGTCATTAGAGTGTTTCGGGTTTATTTTGTTCATTATGGTATTTCCAGTATTATTTTGGTCATCTTGGAGTTTTTGGGGTTATTTTTGTCATTTTAAGGGTTTAGTGTTATTTTGGTCATTATGGTGTTTCCGAGGTCATTTTGTAGTTTTTGGGAGTTCTTTGGTCATTTTAGGGGTTCCGAGTGTATTTTGATAATTATGTTGTTTCTGGAGTTAATTTGGTCATATTGGAGTTTTGGGGTTATCTTATTCATTATAGGGGTTTGATGTTGTTTTGGTCATTTTGGAGTTTTCAGGTTATTTTGGTCATTTTATGAGTTTGCTGTTATTTCGGTCATTATTGTGTTTCAGGGTTATTTTGTTCATTTTGGAGTTTTCAGGGGTTTTTTTTTTTTTTTTTGTCATTTTAGGAGTTTTGTGTGCATGTTAGTCATTATGGTGTTTCTGGGGCTATTTTGGTCACATTGGAGTTTTGGGGGTTATTTTGAAGTTTTCGGAATTATTTTGGTCATTTTTTAGTTTTCAAGGTTATTTTGGTTATTATGGTATTTTCGAGGTCATATTGGAGTTTTCGGGATATTTTGGTCATTTTAGGGGTTCAGTATTATTTTGGTCATTATAATGTTTCCGAGATTATTTTGGTCATTTTGGAGTTTTCAAAGTTATTTTTGTCATTATGGTGTTTTTGGGGTTATATTGGTCATATTGGAGTTTTCGGGGTTATTTTGGTCATTTTAGGGTTTCGGTATTATTTTGGTCATTTTCGAGTTTTCGGGGTTATTTTTATAATTTTAGGGGTTCTGTGTGTATTTTGATTATTTTAGGTTTTCTGAGTGTATTTTGGGGATTATTTTGGCCATTTTTGAATTTTTAAGTTTATTTCGATCATTTTAGGGTATTAGTGTTATTTTTGTCATTTTAGGAGTATTTGGGTCGCTTTGATGATTCCATGAGTATTTTTTATTATTTTTTATTTTTTAATTTTTTTTTGATAGTTTTGTAGGTATTTTGGTCATTTTTTAGGTTTCTAGGTTATTTCGGTCATTTAGAAGGTTTTTTTGGTCATTTGGTATTTTGGGGGCATTTTGGTCATTTTAGAGTCTTTAGATGTATTTTAGAGGTTCCAATGATATTTTAGTTATTTTGAATATTGGCATCCAATGAGAGGATTTGTGAAATTCCTACCTTAAAAAGTCATTTGAAATCCATGGATTTGGGCCTTTAAAATCCTGGATAGATTTGGCTCAAATCTAAATCCTAATGATTTTAAATCATCCAAACAAAGAATTTGGATTTGGGCCGTCAAATCCAAATCCATAAGCCTAAATCCACCCCATCCAAATAGACCATTAATGTTTGGTTAACTTTAATGTAAATCTAACATATAAGTATTATTTTTTAAATAAAAAATGTTTAGTATTGAAAAGTGGTCAAACTGGTTGGACCGGTTTGGTTCCCGATTGAACTGGCGATTCTTGATTTTTTCTTACTTTTTCTCAAATTCCGGTTTTTTAAGAGAATCAAACCGGATTAGGCATCGATCCCCGATTGAACTGGCCGGTCCGGTCTGGTCCAGTTTTTAAAACCATGGTTGACTCTTCGTGAAAAGATGTGACTCTTGATGAAAAGGTGTAACTCTTGGTGAAAGGGTGTGATCTTGATGAAAGAGTATGATTCTTGGTGAAGGATTACAACCTATGGCAAATGTTACAATTAGGGTGAAAGGTTGTGACCTTTCATGAAGGGCTAGCTGGATGAATACATTGTTGTCTAACAACCAATTGGGTGGTGTTGTAGAGAGAACAAAACACAAGGATTCATTTGCCAAGAAACCATTCAATCCCTCTTCTACTCTTTCTTTTGCCAAGTGTTAGCCCCCATTGAAACTCTTTGGCGCTCAAATGACTCTTCAAGATTCCAAAGCAAGTGTCAGTGACTTTGTTGTCCAACACACCTGTCATCGGCTACAAAGTCGATCCCACCGTGCTCATCAATCCCACCGAGAATGTCCCTCCGCATTCTCTCGTTTTCAACTGGTATTTATAACTTCTTGTTCTTTGAATCTTTTCCTTGTTCTTTGTTTTTCCTTTATCTTATAGTTGAATTTAAAGCATGTGTTCATATATTTACATGTTTCTGTATTTGTAACTGTCTGTTTGGTTGTGGAGAAAAAGAAGAAGAGGAAGTTATTACTTTTAGGCAGACTTTGTTGTTTAGTTCAATCTATTAGACGTTGAGTTCTGTTTGGTAACCGAGAAAACATTGAGAGCTAATAGAAAAGGTAATTTGGGCTGAGGTGGGTAGACTATCAATTTCTTTCATGTTACTTTCTTTTCACTTATCAATTCCGTGGTTCCGCGTTGAAATGAAGCAATAAGAAGAATTATGTACAAGAAAAATGGACAATTGTGTTGAAGAACAAGATAACATGGTAGTTTAGCCAATATATTGTGGTGGGTTAGGCTTTGTTGTAAGGATGTGGAAGGTGTGAAAAGTGACTTTCTTTTTAGCTGTCGGATTGAGACATTTCTGTTTGTCTCCACTTTTCTTTTTCTTGTTCTTTTTTTTTTTTTTTTTTTTTGATGAGCTTTTTCTTTCTTTCTTTCTCTTCATTCTTTCTTTCTTCATCACTGAAAACAAAGTTCTCTCTCCCAAGCTCTCGGGTTCTCTCTCTCAAGCTCTCTCTCATTATTTTTTGTACAATCCTTTTGAGATGCCTAGTTGCCATTCTAATAAGTTTAAGAAAAAGATAAGTGTCACAAATAATTAATAGATATATATACAAAATTAATAAACAAGTCTCAAATACAATTATGATAGTCTTAAGATAAGAATATAAGTATAACGGAGTTGCATAATTTATAATTGACCATATTTGATAATATCATTAGATATAATATCTTTAACATAAAACCCATAACTTGTGTTTGGATAATTGGATTTGGATTTGAATTTTAAATCAATAGATTTGAAATGCCTTGATTCAAAATCTATTGATTTTAAAATTTCTTATTTGGATCCATTTATATAAAGGAGGATTTGAAATTTAGAATTTTGAAACTTATAAATTAACCAAAATACATAAAATTACCAAAATGACCAAAATAACCCAAAAACCTTTAAAATAAAAAGATAAAAAAATCTCTGAAACCTCTAAAATGACCAAAATACCCCTAAAATCACTAAAATCCCCAAAACAACCCCGAAACATAAAAAAGAAAATGACCAAAATACCCCAAAAACGCCATGATGACCAAAATACCCCTAAAATCATCAAAATAATATTAAACCTCTAAAACAACCAAAATACCCCCTAAACTTTTTTTTTTCTTTTTTTTATTTATCAAAATGCATGCCTCTAAAATCACCAAAATACCTATAAATTAAACAAAATACATAAAATAACCAAAATAACTAAGAAACCTCTAAAATGACAAAATAATCCCAAAACCTATAAAAATGACCAAAATACCCCTAAAATCACCAAGACAGTCAAAACAATCCTGAAAAGTAAAAAATACCCCTAAAATCACCACCATATATATGGTTCTTTTTGCAAAATTCAAAAATGCTTGATCAAAGTTGAGGAAACAAAATTTTCTAAATAACCAACTAAATCAAATATATTTATAATATTTCAAAAAGAAGAAAATCTAATTATTTTCTTTAAATCAATGTATCTAAAATAATTAAAATAATAATCTATAAGAAATATATATATATATATATAATAAATAAGATGGGGAAGTTTTAGCAAAATAATTAGTTATGGAAAAAATTACTTACCTCAAGTAAACTTACAAAATTTCAAAATCTCTCTCTAAACCTTTCCTTCTTCTAAAGATCTACAATTCCAACCTCAAAAATTTGCTAGCATCATCTCTTTAAAATCCTTAAGCAACATTCTCTCTATGATTTTTGAGTCAGAAACAAGTAATAGGTTTTATGGCGGCTAGAGTTTCTAATCTAGAGTATATATATTACTAACTCACACTGTAAAAATTACTAATTAGTTGATCGTAAAACCCATAGGTTGCGTTTATAATTTATAATTGACCATATTTGATAATATCATTAGATATAATATCTTTAACATAAAACCCATAGGTTGCATTTGGATACCTGAATTTGGATTTGGATTTGGATTTTAAATCAATAGATTTGAAATGCCTTGATTCCAAATCCATTGATTTTAAAATTTCTTTTTTTGATCCATTTATACAAAAGAGGATTTGAAATTTAGAATTTTGAAACCTATAAATTGACCAAAATACATAAAATCACCAAAATGACCAAAATAACCCAAAAAACTCTAAAATGATAATAAAAAAAAAAATTTAATAAAAAATTCTTAAAACCTCTAAAATGACTAAAATACCCCTAAATCACTAAAATCCCCAAAACAACCCCAAAAACACCAAGATGACCAAAATACCCCTAAAATCATCAAAATAATATTAAAACCTTTAAAACAACCAAAATACTCCCCTAAATTTTTATTTATTTATTTTCTTTCAAAATGCCTCTAAAATCACCAAAATACCTATAAAATTACCAAAGTGATCAAAATAACCGCGAAGCCTCTAAAATGACAAAAAAATTCCTCAAAAACCTGCAAAATGACCAAAATACCCCTAAAATCACCAAAATAACCCCAAAAACTCTAAAACAACCAAAATACCCCCTAAACCACTAAAATGATCAAAATACCTCTAAAATTACCAAAACACCTAAAATTGACCCAAAACATAAAATCATCAAAATGACCAAAATAACCCTAAAACCTCTAAAATGATCAAAATATTCTCGAAAACCTCTAAAATGACCATAATACCCCTAAAATCTTCAAAATGGCCAAAATAACCCCGAAAACTCTAAAACAACCAAAATATCCCCTAAACCTCTAAAATGATCAAAATACCTCTAAAATCACCAAAAT
>BKZX01027336.1:6134-19286 GCA_014362285.1 Fagus crenata
TATGTACAAAAACTTATGCATGGACGACTCTATACACTTGAACAAAAACAACATATGCCACAGTCATCAAGGCATGTGTACCAACAAAACCACAATCACACTCACAAACGGGAACAGTGAAAAAAACATTCAGATAAATGTGCTTAGATAGATACGATCAAAAAACAGATATACTATATTAAGAAAAGCCCAATGGCATCGAAATTCCCCCAAAACCAGGGTATTGTATCATCCTAACATTGTTTCAAAAATATAAACAGCCTCAAAACGGGCCCCATTAACAATATGTGTCTAAAAAAAGTTACAAATATAACGAAAAGTTATGAAGTGGCGTCGTCGTCCATCTGTGGATCGCTAGCCAATTTCTCAACATTCCCCTCGTCAGCAGGCATCGTTGACTCGTCATCATCGAACGGTTGGAACCCATCAAAGTCAAGCTCAGGAAACTTCTCTTTTGCTTGTTTCTTCAGAAGGTTGAAACCAGAGAGGAAATACTTCGTGTTGACGTCGTCATAAGCTTCTGACGATTTGAATTCCTCCACGGCTGAGACCCTCGCCCCCTCCAGCTGCGAGGCTAACATTTTAGCCTGCTCGTCAGACCTCCTAACCCCGTCCAACGCTTTCTTCAGCTCTTCATCCCTCCTCTCCAGATCCATCTTGAGTATCGACAACTCGCCAACTACCCTATCTCTGTCAAGGGTTAACTCATTGACGAGCGTCGTCAACCTTTGATTGGCCTGGGCAGCCTCAGACATCTGAATTTTCTGCTTTAACAGCGCATCCTCCCACTGCGTGCAGCGGTTGGCGATCACTGTCAGCTCAGTCAGGCCCTATATACGAAAACGGATAAGTCAAATCTCTGAAAAACATGAAGGCGTGAACAAAGAAAAAGAAAGGAACATACCTTCATAAGGGAATGAATGCCAGCTACCTTAACGACGTCGGTGTTGACTTTGTCATACTCACCAACGTCGTCCTTAGTTATCACGGATTTGGCACGACGACAAGCCAAGGAAGCGTCGTGCGGCAGCGTCGACACCTTCTCCAACGACCGGCTGGACGATGGCTCGGCAGAGATCTCGACCACCTCGACGGGCGAGGTGGCCAAAGGTTCTGGAACGGACGGCGGTTGGACAGGAGGAGGAGGTGGAAGACGTCTCTCGTCAGTCGCTTTCTTGGACGACGAGTCAGCCTTCCTTTTCTTTCCAATCACCAACGGGGCTTCGTCCTGTTGGCTCATCATCATCTTCTTGAGCTTCTCCCTGTTAAGCTTGGCAGTCGCCATCCCTACAAAACACAAGGAGAGACCATCAGACAAGAGTCGTCCGACCTAACTAACGACATAATCGGTCAGGTTACTCACTTTTTTGATTGATCTCCTGTAACGACAAGACGTGCTCACTCGGTTCCGGGCCGAAGGAATATCGAGCTAGAAGCTCTGGACGAACAAAATGTTTGTAGTGGTGCTGATTATGGTGCAAGGCCCGAAGAACCCTGTTGTGACCTTCAGAGCTTAACATCGGTCGTCTAAGTGCTGCCAAAGAAAAAAAGAAGACATCAGAAAAACAAAACGGATTACCAAAATTCAAGTCATGCAAAGAAACACACACACACCAGAGGACGAAGGCACGCCCCACTTTCGACGAACGGGGATAAAGTTGTCGTCCTTCTCACATTGGAGGCCCTCCCAATTGTCTCCGCAGACAAAAACGTAGTTGTCCTTCCATTCTCTGTTGGACGACGGGGTCCCTACTATCAACTTTAGGCCCCGCTGCCTCATGTTCAAAGACCAAAAACCAGGTGAAGCCGGTATTTGACACGGCTTATAGCAAAACAACAACTCGTCTATGGTAAGGTCGTCCTTCCCCTCGCTTAAGACCTTCCACATCACCATAGACCCAACCACCGTCCTCCAGGCATTGAGGGCCAATTGGCATGGAGCTAAATTAAGGCGATCAAGCAGCTCCCTCATCAGGGGCTGCAGTGGAAACCTCACACCCGCGTTAAAATTGGCCTCATAGAAGGCCACGTCTCCATATCGGGACGAGCATGTAACTTCGTCCGACTCCGGAATCCGAAGGATGACGTCCTCAGGAATTTGGTATTTGCGTCTATACGCATCTAATCCGTCATTGTCTACCACTTTCGACAAATAGGACCTCGCGGTCCACGAGGCCTCAAGCCCAACACCCTCTGACGAGCCAGAGATGGACGGGGTTCCTCTAGGGAACGAGTACCCTCGTCCCTATCGGAGAGTCCCTCGGGAAGGTCCTCAGAACGGACCGAAGTCCAACTTCCTCCCTCAGACTCCATTAACGCCCTCACTTCTCTCCAAGTGCTCAACGCCGGAAAAGAAAGATTAAAGAGTTCCTCCGACACGCGACGGAGCACGCAATCAAAAGGGATTAAATCCCCAAAGTCTATAGCCCTACCCTCGCTCTCGGCTATCCGACACACCCCCACAAAAAAATTCCTAAGTAAATGATCCAGTGCTAACAATAGAACCCAAATCGGAAAAAAGAGAAGAACTCACCGGAGAAAAGAGAAACACTTCGGAGAAGGAGCGGGAAAAAAGGAAGTAAAGAAAAAATAAAAAAAACATCCTCCTCGGGTTTAAATAAGCCAAAACCCCGGGCATACGAAACGAACCGTCGTTTCGCGAGGCGTGCCCAACGAATGGAGAACACGTGTCAAAAGGGGAGTTCACCCGGTCACTTCAGCATTTAATGCCTAGATCTCTTTTCGGCTGCGCGTTTCTCGAAAAAGATGTGCCCCAAAAACGCGCGAAAATAATAAAAATGAAAACCCTAGATATTCCGTCCGTCGTCCATAACGGAGCCACGACGGAATATGGGGCATCTGATGAGTCAACGTCCAAATGATGGACGACTCTATCTCCCTCGACTATCTCGACGACCTTGACACAACTACGACCATACAACATCGTCCTTCGGACATTAAAAGAATGACATGGACGGGTATACCATTAAGCCAACAGACAAATATATACGCTACTTGCTCTACGACGAGCATATGCAGGGACGACCTTACGGATCGTCCTTGACACATTTCCCCCTCGGCTCATTGAAGACTACACTCCATAAACGTAATTAAATGCCAGAAGCGTTACGTTCCCATTAATAACAATATCCCCGAGATATTGTAACTGTCTTCATAAAGATCCCCATTCAAGTCCAATTAAGGAAAGAATTAAAGAAGGCTCAACGGCTAATTTCTGGGGGATCTATATAAACCTCACATCAGAAAGACACCAGGTATGCACACTATGAGCCTAAACACTTTTACTTACTTGTGAACCCTTCTCCACCAAATCTCTGACAAAGGCATCGGAGGAATTTTGGCCGGCACCCCACCGGTGCTTTCCTACCGTCGTCATTGTTTGTTCCTTGTTTCAGGTCTTCCATCAGAAAAAGCATCCATAGGACGACTGTGCTGATTTTACACATCATCAATTACCCTTAACCTTACCTCTGCTGCCTCTAGAGATACTTGTATGGCTGCCACAGCTTTTGTTTAAGAAAATATTCGCAGAAGGATCTGGAATTCCTCTCTCAAAGGTAAATTCTGGGACCCCTGTGACTGTAGACTCAACTTTTATTTATAGAAAAGGAATGTGAAAGTTTTGGAGCCAAAAGTATTCAAATTTTGAATAGCTATTGTGTTTGAAATTTAAATAACCCTTAAGAAACTCCCCCTATCAGTTGTTGACTGAGTAAGGATGAAAATTTCAAAATTTATTTCAAAACAAACTGCTTTGATAATAGTTTGAAAATTGAATAAACTAAAATTTGCAAAAATTTTGTAGTTTGATGATGAGTCAGTATTTTGACCATAACTCTCTCTACAAGAATTGGATTTAGGCAAAATTAGTGTCATTGGAAAGGTAATTCAAATTCCAATAATTTTCTTAGAAATAGGAGTTTCCTAATTCGAATTTTTGTCATGCCAAAATGGCCTTTCAATGTGATCCTTAAAACCAGTTTTGTGATTTTTCTGTTTGTTTAAATTTTGAATTTTGAATTTTGAAATTATTACCAACTGATTATAGATATAAACAATCAAGAAAACCCACTGAAATTTCTAGATCTGCTTGTATTTCTAGATCTGAAATTTCTTAACTCAAGCTTTCAAAATTAATTTTGTTCTTAAGGATACTGTTGCTAGTAGACGAAGTGGGAGAAGAAGCCACCATGGTTGATGAAATTCTGGGTTTCAATTTAAGTTTAATTACTTTTTATTTTTTGATTGCAAACCTGTGAGAGTTTGGAAGGAAGTGAGATATGGTGGTTGAGGCATATCATTGATTGTTTGGTATTTGTTTCTCGGGAAAGTGTTGTTGGTTGGGTTTAGAGGTTGTTGTTTGTTTAAGGTTGGGATTTTGATGGAGGTGTGATGCTGCGATTGAGGTTGATTTTGTGTTTGTTTTTAGGGAAACAAATGGAGTGGGATGCTGGGACTTGCAGAGGAGAGAGAGAATGGAGTGGGCTGTGGGATGTTGGGACCGGCGGAGGAGTCAATAATGAGAGAGAAGAAAAAAAGTTTGAAGGTTTTACTGTAGATAGAGAGAGTAACGGGGTTAAGGGGGAGTTAAGTTGGTCATGTGCAATGCACATGACTAGGACACATGTCAATTTTTGAGTGGTGCCACCTACCCAGTTTGGAGGAATTCCTCCAAACTGGTATGTAGGAAAACTTTGTCCTAAAAAAAAAGGGGAAAGAAACTGGCAGTGACCAGTATGAGAAAAAAAATAAAATTTGTGGGATATATTTTTTTTTATTTATCTTCATGAGCCTGGATCGAACCATTGAGCTGAGATCCCAAGCCAATACCATTTTAAGATCCAAGCCTCTGAGCCACTGAGTCGCGATTCGAGCCATCGAGCCATGATCCGAGCAAGCCAAGCCGAGATTGAAGTCCCCAAGCCAAAATCCGAGCCACCAAGCCATTGAGCTGAGATTCGAGGATTGGGTCAAGATACGAGCCAAGCCGAATTGAACTGTGCATTTTATTTTGTTACCAAACTCAAAGTTTCATTAAAATTACACCTTGAGTTTGAAGGGGAATGTTAAGGAATATCGTTTAGATCATCCCACATTGTTTAGAATTGTGTTTACTATTGTTATTGTTGTCCTATAAAGAGTACCTCACAACATATTATATAACACACAGAAAGAATAATAAAGATGTAGCCTATTGGCTTCATCTTGTGGACGTAGGCTCACATAGTCGAACCACGTGAAACCCTAGCCTCCATTCTCTTCCAATCTATCTTCAATTATATTTCTCTCATCTCCATTTTTATATTTGTATTAGATTTAGGTTTTCCACATTAACCATCTTGTGATAGTATTTTATATGTAAACTATTAATTATGTAACACATAATTTCGTGCGATTTTTAAATATATGTTAACACCCCATTTTGCAACCATTAATTTTACTTTTTTACACTTTAGTGCATAAAGGGTAAAATGGTAATTTCACAAGCTTGAAAATTCAAAGTTGGTCCATAAATTTAAAATCATATTTAAAGTGATCAAAATTGAATTAAGAATGAGAGTGCATTTTTTAGATTAAAATCGGATGAAAAACCACAATTTTATTAAAGAAATAAATTTGATTGGTTGAAATGACGCTTACCATGAGAGTGCAGCAGCTCATACATGGTTATCCTAGGTGCCTCAGGTTGAGCTCCTCTTTCTTCAGCCATGATGGAAGATGTTTTGAGCTTGTGGGTGTATCAAATAAACTTCCAAAAAGTGTCTCAAAAGTTTCCAATCTACCTTTGCTGTTTTTAACCCAAACGCTCATGCACAGTAAACAAAACAGATCAAAGCAACAAACTAAACAAATAAAATAAAATAACTAAAAGAAAAACAAAATGAAAAGAGAATGGAACGAAATTACCAATAAAGTGATCCACCGGTAACCTTGTCCCACGGAATTGTCTCTTGAATAAACCGAAACTCCCCGGCAACGGCGCCAAAAATTGATGTCGCTTAATAATAAGCGGTACCTTGTAGTACGTGTAAGGGGTTGTCAATCCTCAGGGAGTTTGTGTTTTCAAAAGACAATGTAATTCAATATGCAAGAAGGGTAAAATAGATTTGGTTTGTGGAAATTTTGTAAAGAATATATGTAAAAAGGCACTAGGGTTTTTGGGTGTTTCTTTATACCATTATGATTCCTTGTAATCCCGGTTAAAAACCTTGTTCTAATAACAGTTTACAAGTTGATTATTTTCCTTTTAAAAAAACTCTTGACATGGTTGAACTAATAAAACTCAGGAACACTATATTACCGGAGAAAATAAAGTGGCTAGAGTAATAATTAGAAAGATCTTTCAATTTATAAAACACGAGACCTAATTAAAACCATGCAATATTCCCCCTTAATCATAAGGAAAACATGATTGAATTTATAGAAAGTACGGAATAAAACATACATCAATTAGGAATTAATAAATTAACAATCAACTGTAATTTAACATTAAAAATAAAAAAGGGACTACAAAGTACTCATACCGTTATACAGAAAACATAGCCCCTAGCCCTAGCAAGGAGTTTAGGCAGCCATGGGAGTGAAAACCTAAACTTGGAGAGAGAGATTGGCAAAGGAAAAATATTAAAACTGAGAAAAACTGTGCACAATTGCACATAAAACTGCTATATATACTATTCGGACTGCACTCCTCTTTTGCGACTAGGGGCTCCTATTTATTTTCAATTCACGCATCAATTAGGGCTCCAATGGAAAAATAATCTAGTGCATCACGAGAGGAAGAGAGTCATTGCACCCCATGGCCAAGCTTGTCACGTGAAGCTCATTAATGAGCAATGATCCTATGCATTGCAGCTAGAGTAGGACCATGCAATTCGGTCAAAGCAAGATTCACGTGAATTTGAATTAAAGCTCCTTTTAAGTAGTGATCCTATGTGATGCGGGTAGGAAAGTTAAATGTGAGCTTGTGGGCTTTGGTAGCCATGTGGCCCTTGTGGGCTTGTGGGGTTTGTTTTGTCTTTTTCTTTTCAAACATTAATTTGTACCTCTTTTCTTCTCTTTTGCTCCTTCTAGTTTGCGATATCTAACTCCAATCTGATCTAGCTTGTGCCTACAATCAAACATAGCCCAAATTAACATATAATGGATTAAATTAATACACTTAAATGCATAAGTCATGTAATTCAATGAATTGAACAACAAACATCCATTTAAGTGTAATTAGACATGAAATGCAACACAACCCCAATAGAATCTCTCCAAAATGCATGTAAATAAGTCATATTTCATGACTTATCAAGCACATTAAAAACAATCTCCAAAATCAATCATTTAAGCCTCAAAGACGAGAGCAAACCAGCTCTCAATCAAAATTAATTCCTGACCCTGAGTCACCAATCAAAGATTAAACCATAACCTGAAATTGTTAAAAAAAAAAATGAAATTCTTGACCTAGAGTCATCCACTGAAGGGCAAATTTAAATGAATCTCGACCCTAAGTCATCATTAAGAGAATCAAAATTCGACTTTAAGTCGAAAATCAATAATTGACCTTAAGTCATCATCCAAATTCAAAAAAAAAATAAAATAAAATAAAATTAAAATTAAAAAAAATCAAATCTTAAATCAAAAAATCAAAATCAAAATTGTGACCCTGAGTCAATATCATCAAAACATTTCTTCCTAGAGCACTTTGCGAATGTTGCATCCAACAACATTCTCTTTGAGGCAATTCTGCGGAATTGCATTCTTACCCAGCATTCTTTTGGGGCAACTTTCCGGAGTTGTATTTTAACACTTTCTCTTTGAGGCAATTTTACAGAATTGTATTCTCAACACGTTTCATTTAACGCAATTCTACGGAATTTTATTCTCAAAAGTCTCTTTGAGGCAATTCTATAGAATTGTATTCTCAAAATATTCACTGCAAGACAACTCTCCAGAGTTGTATCCCCACATTTTTTTTTAAAGAAACTCTACGGAGTTGTATTTCCACAATACTTCTTTCAAAACAATTCTACGGAATTATATTATCAAAATATTTCATTTTAGGCAATTCTGCGGGATTGGATTCTTAAAACATTTCATTTGATGCAACTCTGTGGAGTAGTATTCTCACAACACTTTCTCTTTGAGACAATTATACGGAACTGTATTCTCAAAACATTTCCTTTGAAGCAATTCTATAGAATTGTATTCTCGAAATATTCCCTTTGAGGCAATTCTACAGAATTGTATCCTCAAAACATTTCATTTGAGGCAACTCTCTGGTGTTGTATTCTCATACTTTCCTTTAAGGCAATTTTGCAGAATTGCATTCTCAAAATATTCCATTTAAGACAATTCTACTGAATTGTATTCTCAAAACCATCCTCTTTGAGGTAATTTTGCTGAATTGTATTCTTACACTTTCTCTTTTGGGACAACTTTGTAGAGTTGCATTCCCACAAATGTCTGAGGACATTATACCCCCACGTGAATAAATTAATGATCACAAAATGAGATGTTGTACTTGCATTGGTGTTTATTTATTGCATAAATTCCACCAATGAAGGGCATCTGTTGACACCCCATTTTGCAACCATTAATTTTACTTTTTTACACTTTAGTGCATAAAGGGTAAAATGGTAATTTCACAAGTTTGAAAATTCAAAGTTGTTCCATAAATTTAAAATCATATTTTAAGTCATCAAAATTGAATTAAGAATAAGAGTACATTTTTCAAATTAAAAATCGGATAAAAAACCATGATTTTATTGAAGAAATAAATTTAATTGGTTGAAATGACGCTTACCATGAGCATGCACGTATAGGATTATTTATAAATTAATTTGATTGGTCCTTTAAAGGATTAAACTTAAATTAATTAATAATTAATTCCTATTGGTTAGAATACCCTAATATGGTATTAGTGGATAAGATAATTTTTAGAGGATAATTTTAAAATAAAGGGATAAGATAATTAATTCCTAAGTATTAGTGAATAAGATAATATTCAGAGGATAATTTTAAATTTAATTAATTTTTATATAATAGATAATTATTATGATAAGTAATTATCAAATTATTTATGAATTAATTATTTAAAATAAAGGGATCTCGAAATCAGCTGATAAAAGATTTCTATTTCGACTAGAAGTGGATTAAAAATGCAAGAAGTCGAAATTATTCATTTGAGTGCCGATCGATACTCCAATTTCACGCGGGAACCGATCAGGCCTCTTTGGGCACCAATCAGGCTTCTTGAGGTGCCAATCAAGCCTCATTGGGAACCGATCAGCACCCAGATAAGAATTTTATCAAGAGTTGAACTCTTGCGCCACCAATTAGATTTTAAAACTCTAATAAGCCTTCTAGGGTCCTAGAACTCGGGATTATTTATTTTGGGGCTGCCATATAAATAGAAAATTATACTTATTTTCAAATGAGGTTGGAATTTTCATTGTTCATAATCCCAAAAAAAATTCAAGAGAATTTTTGTGAGGGATTAGGGTTTCTAATAAGAATACACGCTATTCTTATATGAAACCCTAGAGATTATAAGATGCCATCTCTTGTAATCTCAATTCCAATCTTTCAATTTTAAATTTAATCTCATCTATTCAATTTAACGAAACTTTCTCCCAAATTTTTTTTTTTTTTTTTTTCAGGATTGGATCCAATCAAATCGAATCAAGGAGCTTCCTCCACAATACATGCAGGTACCTTTCTCCCTTTTTGTTCTATTCAAAACATGATTACATGATTGGTTGTATATAAATATGCTTAGATTGTTTTGTTTATTTTTTTATCACATGTATTTTCTTGGTTAATTTTTTAAATAATATAGGAACATGTTAGGATATAAATGATGGCTTTAAAGATGATAAAAATGGCATAGGTTTTTGTTTCAAGACAAGTCAGAAACTATTTTCGGATTAAAGGTCATTGGGCCTCCATTTTTACTCGAGTACCGATCGGGTCTCTCTAGGACCCGATTGGACCTATTTGGGACCTAATTGGGTGATCCTTGAGTGCCAATCGAGCCTCAAAATTTATTTTCAATTTTCTGTATAGAAATTCATCCATCATTGATTATGCTATATTTATTCCCGATTGATTGAATCTTAACATGTCTCCTTGATTGTTTAGATGTAATTAGGATTTTTTGTTTGAATTGTTTTAGAAATTTTTGATTGATCACTTTTTATTTTCTTTATATACATGTACTATGATTGATTGATGTCAAAATGCAAGTTGTGGTTTGGATGAGTCGTGAACTGTAGCATAGAAATCTTTAGAGACTGACCTAGGTCAGGTTGAGTGGATGCCTAACACCTTCCCACTCAATCCGCTAGCCCCCGAACCCTAATCTTAGGGGAAGTCAGATTAGTCCATGTATCCTTTTACTTCTATTTTCTAGATTGTATTTAGGACACAAAGCCTTGTAATTTTATTTTTCCTTAGATTGTATCTAGGGAAAAATCATGTAATTTGTTTATTTCCCAAAACATTGTATTATTCATTTCATTAATATATAAAAGATTGTATTTTTTTTTCCTTAGCTTTTTGTACAAAAGCGAAGTGGCGACTCCATTTGTAATTTCCCCTATGATTAAGATGGAAAATAATGAAAATCCCCATTTTGGAAACCATGTTTAGACCCTCATCTACAAAGGGATGGTTTTAGAGTCGTGGTTCTCACAATATAATACAAAACCTTTTTATGATATTGTTTATGCAAAAATGCAGCTCTAAATAGGAATGTAACATCACATATGCTACTTACCATTTATTTTAGATGTTTAATGACTTACACATTAGACAATACTAAATGAGGTTAAATATTACATTCAAAACTTAAAGAAGTTCCTTGGATTACAAACAAATAAACCACAGTATTTTATTTTTTTTTGTCGGGTTTCCTTATTTTTTTTAGGGCCCATAATGATAAAAGGTAGGGGAGAAGCAAGCTGAACCTTTGATTGACCTGAACACATAAAAAATTCTCGACATCGAGAGAAATTTGAGATTCCGTAAATAATAGATCTCCAACATGAAAGTTATATATATTAATTAACACTTCTTTGTTCAGCATGACCCTTCTCTTTTTCCTTAATTTTCACTTAACACACCTACAAAATATATATATATATATATTTTCAGTAAACACACCTACAATTTTACTTGTAAGGGTTTCCTGCAGTTAAAAAACTTCAGATCCTCTCCATTTCCTTTTGAAATGGAGAGTCTTCATTTAAAGGCTAGGATTTATTTTTATGAAATCAAGAGTCTAGAATGTGTCACCTCATTTGTAAGAAGATTAGGTATCTTAAGAGTGAATTATATTTGCAACCAACCCAAGCCACCATCGTTCAGAGTTAGGTTTGAATTTTTTTTTTTGGCAGAGCTATCTATGCATACGTTTATTTTTTCATATGAAAAGTAGAACACTTTCTTCACAAGGTTAAACTTAATTCTTTGATTTTTATTGTTTTTAATAATAGCTAGCGTTAGTTAAAATTAACTATAGTTAGATTTGTTTTTAGGTTTGAGTTATTGATTTTGAATGAGGTGGCTTATTCTAGACTCTTGATTTCATAAAAATAAATCCTAGCCTTTAAATGAAGACTCTCCATTTCAAAAGGAAATGAAGAGGATCCTAATCCCTTACATCCATAGTTATAAAATCCATACCAAACTGGCGGTGGAACCGTTAAATAGTTAAACTGTACAAAATTCTGATTTGAGATGAAAGAAATATCATATTTGCAAAAAAATTGATTAAAATGTGAAAAAACGGCATTTTTTAGAAAAAAAATTCTAAATTGCACGATTTTATTTGAATCGTCCAATTTTTTTATGTTAATTTATTTTGATCAAATAACCATACTATTCTTCAATTTTGTATTTATGAGTTTTTAAGTATTTTTCTTATAAAGTGGAAATAAGTAGTCAAAAGATCAATTCAAGTGACATATTTGAAGTCAATTTTATCCATATAAAAAAACATGAAATTCTATATTTGAACAAATTTTCTATTAATTTTAAAATTTGGTATAGTGCATATTTATGTTTAAATTGAATGCCATCTCGTTTTTTATAGTTTATCTCTGTACTTTATATATTTTTTAATTATATATATATATATTAAAAATAAATTAATTATTAGTCGAACGATTTAACCAATGACTTAACGGTTGAACAAGTGAACCATCATTACATGTATCAAACTAAACTAAAATCACCATTTTAAAAATCCTTAAACTAAAACCCCAACCCCATTTTCTGCTTATATTTCCTGCTCCCACTTGAGTCTCTCTAGCTCTCTCTCGCACTCTCACACCATCTACATCCGAATTTCCTTCATGGAAATCACCATTCTCACAGCAAGAACAAGATTGATAATCAATTAAGGTAAGAGCCAGGGTCGGCCCTGGGGTAAGCCCAGCAAGCCCCTGGGCTAGGGCAACCCCCCATCCTAGGGCAACCAAAAGGGAAAAAAAAAAAAAAAAAATTATACTATACATACATAAAAAAAAAAAAAAAAATTGTATTCATAAAATAAAATTTTTATTAGAGGGCAAAAAATATATTCAGAAAATATAGGGCAAAAATAAAAAATAATCATAAA
Organism: Fagus crenata; assembly: GCA_014362285.1. NCBI lineage: Eukaryota > Viridiplantae > Streptophyta > Magnoliopsida > Fagales > Fagaceae > Fagus > Fagus crenata. Next base: position 18,769 of record BKZX01027336.1, read on the forward strand.
CCAAGGGCAAAAAAAATATTCAAGAGCAAAAATAAAAAATAATCATAACTCATCAACCAATTACCAATACACGGGAGGATAAAAAAAATATTCAAAGGACAAAAATCATAAAACACTCAACAGACCGACAGATCTAAGCTATAATCCAATAGATCTAATCAAAACTAAACCCAAAAATAAAAAACAAATAAAACAATACAACACACGTTACTGGCAAAACACAACTTTACCAAACGTTAGAAAAAAAAAAAAAAAAAAAATCCCTAAATCACAATCCAGAAAAATCCCAACCCTAATCACCTTGAAACCACAGGTCCACCACCACGATCACTCAATCAGCCACTAGATCGATAGATCCCGTAACCATCGACACAAAGAACTGAAGGAGGAGCAGTCGAGCGGCCCGAGCAGCAGCCACGCGCAAGGCACGCCGCAGGCAAACCGACGGACGCACAGCGGCATCTCACGCCGTCACGCGGCACGCGCACGCCTCACGGGCTCACGGGCGGACTCCGGTA
>BKZX01027336.1:21042-33322 GCA_014362285.1 Fagus crenata
ACTTTAATGGTTTTTACTGGGGGTTGGATTTGAGACTTTGAATGTTGTATTGTTGAATTATTTGAGATTTTGAATGTTGTGTTGTTGAGTATTTATTTGAAACCTTAAATGTTATGTTGTTGTATGTGAATGTTGTGTGGTTGAGTATTTATTTAAGACTTTAAATGTTGGCATGTGTGGTGTGGTTGTATTTGTATTAACCGAATATTGTAGTGTTATTTTTATTCTTTGGATGAGACTGTTGTGCATTAAATTTATTTGTCTGTATTGTGTTTTTATTTTTATTTTTTATGGGAGCGTAATAGTGTTATTAACACTAAAACATTTTTTAGTTAAAAACTATTAAACCTAAAATAATATTAATAGGTATTAGTTTAATTACGATGACTTGATTGAAGAATTTGCTTCAAAAAATGTAAGGAGAAGTAATTTTCTTAGAGTCGGATTGTGCTAATTATAAAGCACCATAACCGGTTAAAAGTACAATGTAACCTTGATTTTGTATAAAAAAAAATTTTGGACTTTATGTTATTTTTTTTAATATTAAATAATAAGTAGGGCAACCAAATTAAGACAGGGCTAGGGCAACCCAACTCTCGGGGCCGCCCCTGGTAAGAGCTTATGATTTTAATCAAGGTTTAGAAGTGGGTATGATTGAGATTGTTTGATTGATGAAATTTAGTTAGGGTTTTGATATTGGGGGTTTAATCTTTGAGTTTTGTTAATGGAAGTTGCTGGGTTTTTATGTTTATATGTGGGTTTGCTTATGGATTTGATATTCTTCTTGGTTCATGAGTATATGTGTAACCATGGGTGATTTTTAAGTTTTTGATGAAGAATACCCTCTGTTTCTGTTTTCTGCTGTGAGCAGAAAGTTGTATGAAATTCTGGGATTTTTGTAAAAAGTAATTTGGGAAACGGTTTGTTGAAGATTGATTTATTATATGTCTAGTATAAGTGTTTAAAATCTCACTTGAAAATATGGTTATTTGAATACCTTTTGAGAATTTATAAGAAAATCCTACAAATCTGTCAAATGGACAGTGTCTGTGTTTGTAGTGATTAAATATTCATAGTAATTTATATATGTGGAATCTGGATACAAAAGATGAATATAATGAAAGTTAACACACAGGGTTTGAGTTTAGAATCAATAATTATAGTATTTGGATTGATATTGAAAGAGTTATTAATTTTCTTATGAGACACTAAATCTGTCAGGACAGATTTGTGTTTACCATATGACGAGAATTTTAATAAATTCTAGAGATGTTATCTTGATCTGAATTTTCTGTGGTAGCTTGTACATATATATGAGGTCATCCCTGTTAAATTTCAAGTTACTTTGATAACTTTAAGTGTTCCAAATAAAATTTATAAAATGACTGATCTGCAGAAATCTGCTTAATGTTAAGCTGAAAATACTGGAACTTTGGGGAATTAATTATTGAATTTGATTCATTGATTTGAGTTGTAATTTGGTGTGAATATTGTTTGCCATGTATACTACTTGGGTGAATTTTATCATGCCTTGGTTTATTTATTTGAAACCCAAATGAAAAGTATGAACTATGTAACCTTTGTTTGTTCTAATGTTTTCTGGTTTAATTTTCTTACTCTTATTATATTGAGTTAAAATTATTCTATAGACATGATTTAGTTCCTAAATTGATGTTAATTTAAATCCTTTCAAACATATCTATGATCTTCAAGATATTTTCATTTGAAACTTTAAATGTAATTTGATGCACCTATTCATGAATCTGAAAGTCTAATAATTAGGCATCCCTTAGGAGAAATAATATCTTAGGTGTAAATTTTCTTATCTCCAGGCAATGATAGATTAACATATAAAATTACCATAATGACCAAGAATAATGCAAGAGAGAGAAGTGGTGGGGGTTCAAATAGGGTGAATCTGCCAAACTCAATGATGATTGGACTCTGGCCCAATGTTTTCGTCTATTGGTTTGATGTTGACCAGCTATCATCTATATACCTATAGGGGCAATGGCTTCTAAGGTACCTTGACTCCTTAAGACTTACAATATAGAGTTGCCAAGCAACAGAAAGAATAGATGTCAATGTAAATATATATGGCTCTACTTAAATTAAGCAGAACCATATTTATATCAATTAGTAAAAAAATGAATCATATTTATATCAAAAAGCTTTAGAAATTACCAATGATGAGAGTTCAGTGTCAAGCCAATCTATGAATTTTAGGGCATCTTCTATATTTGTATAAGCTGCAGCCAGCACTTTCTGGATAAGGCCGTTGATATTCATTTTACATATAACATGCACTTAGTTTTTAAGCATGTCACTTTTTGTTTTCCAAATCTCTTCTTGTATCTACAATCTCTTGAGTAACTGGAGATGTTTTCTTGGTTGCAGCAATTAACTATCTGAGGAAGGCTGGTGAAACCCACAATATAATTGGAATTCATATATTAATTGGTAAGCTTTTGAAGTACACATGAAACATACATATGTTACTTTAGCTAGTTCATTATCAAGTCCACTAATATTAGCTAGTTCAGGGGTCATATGAAGCATACATATGCAATTTGGCCTACTAACCTTGAATGCTAGCATAATTAGCTTTAGTTCTGTATGTTTGTCCATCAATCTATTTATTGATACTGACTTCATGCAAGATCTTTGAAAAATTCAGCACTATAAATTAGGTTTATTGATAATAATATAATGAATGCATGATATAAATGAAAGTTAGTCAGCATGATAACCTTTATATTGGGTTTTGTTTTTTACTTCATGAGGAAGAAATGTTTCATGTCATGACCAACATATCGAGGGGAGATCCATCACAATGCAACAAGTTTCAAGTCTATATATTTCTCATGAGGACATTTAATTAGTTAGTTAATAAGACTATGTTTTAGTGTGATTGTGAATAGTGTGGAATTTAAACTTTGTATACAATAGATTGGACTTAAGTATTGTTTTTCTTTTATTCTATGTGTCGATTTAATAGATGTAATGAATTTATGACTATTTGTTTATTGAATTGTTGTATGATGATGTATGAATATGTTTTCAATATTCATGTGAAAAGCAGAATGAAAACTATAAAAAAATTTAAAAAATGAAAAAAGTAAATAGCGACGACATTGTGTCATCGTTGATATTTACATATTAGCAACGATAATGTGTCGTTGCTGTTATACTACAATCAGCAACGACATATTTGTTGTCGCAAATAATGACGTATCAGCGACGATTTATTTATTAATGGTCTTAAGTTATTTGCAACGACGATTGTTACTATTAGCGACGAAAATGTCGTCACCGATGGTATTATAATAGCGTTGCTGAATTTCTAATAGTGACGGAGCAATAGCAATGACGATTAACAACGACTTTATCATCGCTAATGATAATTAGCGACAACTTTTAGAGTATCAGCGACGACTTTGTGTCGTCGCTAAAGACCAAATTTCTTGTAGTGACACTCCCTTGAAAGTTAAACACAAGGCATGGTTCTAATATTTAATCTAAACCATGAAATATATTTATTTGAAATGGAGTGGATTTTTTTTTTCTATAAAACCACTCCTCTTTTATTTTCTTTTTGTTTCTTACTTTGTTTGCACTCCTCTTCATTTTGTTTTTATTTCTTACTTTGCTTGCACTCCTCTTTCATTTTGTTTTTGTTTCTTACTTTTCTTGCACTCCTCTTCATTTAGCTTTTGTTTCTTACTTTTCTTGCACTCCTCTTTCAGTATGGTTTTCTTAAGAGGATTTATAATTTGTTTTACATTATATGTGCTTGTGAACAAGCTTCCTAGACTTGTTTACAGCCCTATATAAACTATTAAAATAAGACGGGGAACCAATATCCCTTGTTGTTTGACGTTATAGAACAGCAATCACCTGGAACCCTGTGTAATTATGAAAATGTCAATATCTCATACCGCACCCAACCAAATGCATGCTCGACACCATCTGGATGCTGAAATGGAGTCAGCGCGACCAACTGATGACTGCTTTTTGATGAATGATGCTTCAGTACCTCTTATCGTTCCCAACGGAATGCAAGCTCGACACCATCTGGATGCTGAAATGGAGTCAGCGCGACCAACTGATGACCGCTCTTTGGTGAGTGATGAGAAAATGTCAATATCTCATACCGCACGTAACCGAATGCATGCTCGACACCATCTGGATGCTGAAATGGAGTCAGCGCGACCAACTGATGACCGCTCTTTAGTGAATGATGATACTACAAGTACATGTACAACGGCTGAAAACATGCAATCTGACTTGTACATGGCTGCAAAACGTGGGAACACTGATTTCATAAAAAAGAAAATGGAAGATATGGAGCGTTCTCTTGCCATCCAAAGAAGCCCCAAATTAAATACAATCCTTCATATTGCTGCTAGCTCAGGTCACGATCAGCTTGTGGAAGCCATCCTTGAAAGCCACACTAACCTTCAACAGTGCCAAAACCTTGCTGGCGACCTTCCTCTCCATGTAGCTGTAAGGGTTGGACATTTGCCTATGGTAAAAAAATTGGCCATTAGTTCTGAAGAATTTATCAGTAGTACTGACCTATTGATGGAGCAGAATGATGAGCGGAATACTCCCCTCCACCTGGCCTTGATAAAGAAATACAAAGAAGTGGATCGTCGTAACTTGGTCTTGAAAAGTAGGTACCGTGAGATAGCGAATTTCTTGGTTGAGACAGAACCAGAGGTGTCATTGTTTCTGAATTAGGAAGAAGAGTCTCCTCTATATATGGCGGCAGAAGCAGGGGATGCGGAACTGGTAAAGCTCATGATAGAAAAAGGAGTTGGAAGTCCGGGGTTTCCCGTGCCTGCAGGCAAATCAATTGTTCACGCTGCTATTACGGGAAAGAACATAGGTAATTAAGTTTACTAGCTAGCTACTTCAATATGTTTCAATTTCCAGCATCATGTTCCGATAAACATGGTGTTTTCTTGCTCGCTCTTGTTAGTTCAAATGATTAACAATTATTAGACTCAATGACAGTCTCAGAGCAATCCCTTAATAAAGCACACGTCTTGAACAATCTTTGACGGAAATTATATGATAACCGAAAGTTCAAGAATTGGAATAATATTAACGTCTCTAGCACCTTTTTAACCAGCCCTTTCAGTACATGCATGTTGAATATAATATTAATCATGGAATATATATATATATATATATTCCGGGGATATGAGTTGTGTTGTGTCCATCAAGCATCACCTATAAATGTAGTTGGTTAATTTTATAAAAAAATATTTGGAAATCATTTTCAACATTCAGAGGAATTTTTTTTTCTTCTAATTAATATATTTTTTTTTCATTTTGCAATTCCTTTGAATTTGTTTTTTTTTTTTTTTTTTTTTTTTTTTTTTTTTTCACATTAATTTATGAGTTAGTTTCAGAAATAGATTTGCTGTTTGAAGAAAAAAAGGAAAAAAAAAAAGTTTTTTATTTTTTATTTATTTTTATAATTCGATAGTTTGGGAATGAGAGATTTGAATCTTGCATGATGTCTTTGTTCAAAATACTAAGAAATGTCTGTTGAATTACAAAACTCATGACGGAATAGAAAAAAGTTAATGACTTAGTGATTATTATTTTAACTGTATATGGATAAGAAGAATTAATGGTAGTTTTTTTTTTTTTTTTTTTTTGTTATTTCTTTTTCAGAACTCTAATATATATATATATATATATATAATGTTACTAGTCGCAAATCCGTGTGATGCACGAGATCGCATGGAGAACTACTGAAAATATATATAATGCTGCTAGTCGCAAACCTGTGCGATGCACGAGATCGCACGGGAAATTACTGAAAATACATATAATGTTACTAGTTGCAAACCCGTGCAATGCACGAGATCACACGAGGAACTACTGAAAATGAGATCTAATATATATATATATATAATATTACTAGTCGCAAACCCATGCGATACACAAGATCGCACAGGGAAACTACTGAAAATGAGATCTAAAATATATATATATATATATATATAATGTTACTAATTGCAAATTCGTGCGATGCATGAGATCGCACGGGAAAACTACTGAAAATGAGATCTAAAAAATATATATATTGTTTCATTTTTATTTTTCTATTGAATATATCTTTCTTGTTTTTGTAAGCTCAAGAGAGTACAAAATCCAATCAGAATGATGACCCTAATGTATAATTTATCCAAAATTACGTGAACAGTTAAATACAAATTAGATATTGGGATCAAATTTAAAAACTCATTTAAATGAATTTTATATATAGCTTACTGGTTAGCATTTCATGGAGAAATCTAAGATTCAAATCCTTCCATTCCCAACAATCGAATTATATATATATATATTCAATTAGACATGAAGGGATGAGCAATTTTAAAATTTTAGTATAAGTGTCAATCTAATGATATGGTCTTTTTATCCTAGTTAGTAAAATATTTGTACCATACCGTGTACACGTAAATACATATTTTTCTTTTAAGAACTTCCATTTACTCTACGGGAAAGAAAAGAAAAGAAAAAAATGTTATGAAAAATACACGTTTTCTATATTAATTAAATGTATAAAAGACATATTAAACGTTTTCCGTATTATATTTATACAAAAATACTTCAATCTACTAAACTTTGGTAGTTTTATCGATGGTATTATTGATTATTTTTCTAAGGTTTATCATGATATATGACAATGAAATTATATATCAAACTCAAATTTTTTTAGCTCCATGTTTTACTAATTATAATAAACATCAAATTTTCATATTTTTATTATAATCTTGATTTCTTTTATCTATTATAAATTTTATATAGAATGATTAAATCTCATTCCCTATATATGATATGTATGTTAGATTTTAAATAAAAATAAATAAAATCATTTAAATTATAATAATATGAGATAATAAATATCTTTTGTTATTTAGATTTTTTCTTGCTAAGTACGTGAATGAACGAATCTATTAAACATCATTTCATTCATTCACTTATGATATATTTTGCTTGAAAACACAAGAAAGATTTGAAAAAAAAAAAATACTAAATATATTAAATGCTTAATTAGTTCATATATATATATATATATATATAATTTAATAAGATAAAATAAACATGCTACTAATTAAATTTTGATATATTAAAATAAATTACGTAATATATATAGTTGTTTATATATATATATATTTATGTAATTTTAATAAGATAAAATAAACATGCTACTAAATTTTGATATATTAAAATAAATTACGTAATATATATAGTTGTTTTCTTAGTCTCGACTTTTTCGTTCAAATTCATAATACACCGTATGTACGACTATTTACATTTTTTCTATTTATGTTTTATTTGCCATTTTCTTATGACCTTTTTTTTTTGTTTTTTTTTTTTTAAAAAAAAAAATCTTAAACCGAATTAAACGCGTACATACATATTTTTTACTATATATATATATATATATATTTCATCCCATAAATTACTAACTATGATTTTTATGGAGGAATCTAACAAACCTCATCTATATTTATATCTATATAATATATAAAAGCAGAAGACATGAGTGTTAAAATCTAGGCTGTCTCACATCATGACAAGTGACATGTCTATCTATCATTTAAATTTTTGAAGTGATATGTTTTTAGATTTCCTAAGTGGTTTGCATGTCTATCTATCGTTTAAATTTCTGAAGTGATATGTTGTTTAAATTTCCTAAGTGGTTTGATTTAATAACTACCAAACACTTTTAAATAAAAATAGATAATAACATATTCTTGCTAATAAGTCTCCTACTACTAAAAAGATATCTTAATAAAATATCATAATAAAAATCTTTAAAATAAAAACAGATAATAACAAATTCTTTAAAATAAGTCTCCTACTTCTAAAAGACATCTTAATAAAATATCATATTAAAAATTTTACAATTATGACAATCTCCTAATACCAGAAGACTTCTTAAAGATTATATAAAAAAAAATTCATATGTTATTTAAATTTCCTAAGTGGTTTGATTTAATAACTGCCAAACACTTTTAAATAAAAATAAATAATAACAAATTCTCTGTGTTAGAAGTACTCTTTTAGTGAAAAAGGTATTGATTAGTGAACAATCACTTAAGATATCATTTGATAAACAGACATACTCCTTGATATAAGGAAGATAAATAGAGCACATTAAATTGAATGTTCCTCATTCTTCCATAATCTGTTTACGTAACATCTAAACAATGGTAATCTGGTATAAGTTTTGTTCTTCTACTTTTTTTTATTTATTTATTTTTCTGTCTTGATCTATTTTTATTTTTGTGTTTTTGTACGTTTATATGACTGCAAGGGGATCTAAGAGACAATTGAACTAAGTTAATCTTTTATTTTTGCTTGATTCTAACTTATTTTTTGTTTTATCAATTAAAGATAACTTTTTTTCTCAATTATTATACACTATCTAATTTTTTATATTTTTCTATTGTTGGTGCAATTCCATCTATTTGTTATTATCAGTTTTTTTTATTTTTTATTTTTTATGGAACATATTTTTCATAAAATAATTCTGAATATATATTTTGATCATATACACATTATGTGTTTGTATAGAGTTTTTTTTGTACTTTGCATGAGTTATATGCTAATATTTATTTATTTTTAGATATATGAATATGACAGACTTAATACAATATATATTATGTCGACTCGCTATTGCTTTGACTTCTTTTTGTGCACGGTAAAACTATATTAGTCGTGGCTGAGTGGCATTAGAAAACCAAATGTCGACTTCAAGCATATATATGATAGAGATGGGATGTAGTAGTTTGAAAAATTTTGTACCATGCAGTAGTTTTAATTAGGATAAGTACACTTTATCTACTTGTGGTTTGACCAATTTATATGTTACTTACCCATGGTTTGAAAACTAACACTTTATCTACTTGTGGTTTACTCCGTTAACACCTGTAACCCACCTTATTGCTTTTCTGTTAAATACAAGGATAAATATGTCTTTTACTTATTATATTATGCTCTTTTCTTTTCGTGTGTTGTTGAGATAAAAAACTTCAAGATACAAAAATAATTAGAAATACATCTCAAAAAGACTGGTTTTTGGAAATCTAAGCTAAAATATTGGCTTAATTAAGTTCAACAAGGCTCCAAGGCTGGGTTTTTTCATGGCCATGACAATAGAATCCAACTACCTGACATGTAAACGAACTCTGAAGTTGTAGGAAAGTTAGAAACCAAAACAAAATCAAAACACTTGGGATTGAGTTATGTTGCTGATAAGGTCCATTTTAGAATTTGTGACCTTTCAATGGTTTCCTAATTGAAGCAAATGTGCAAACATGAAACCCACAAATGAGGCCATTAAACCAACAACCAACCATCACCCATAGACCCAACAATAACAGTCACAAATTTCCCACCAAACTCACAATTTTTCCCCAAATGTCACAGCAGAAATCATCAAAACTCCCCACAACAGATTCACAAAAGAACCGAACCAAACGCGTCTCTCCAAATCTGTCAAATCCAAATAAGCAACAAGCAGCACCAACATCTTTAAGATTGGCAAGAACAGTCCAGATCTGGGGTGACCTAGATCTCTTTACCCATGACCAACCCACTTGATGACCAGAAGAGAGGAGCGCAAGGACCAATCGGTCCCTTCCACTCGGACAGCGGAGAGCAGGCTGAGTTTCGCATGGAGTGGCGATTGTTAGGCAGAGCAAGCGAGCTTCCGGTCTGGTGCGAGAGTGAGAGACAGTGCGAGAGAGAGAGAAATAAATAGAATAGAGGAATATAGAGAGAGAAAGGAAAGGGAAGAGATGAATCTGCGTGAGGACATTGCTGGTATTCGTTGTTCTCTCACAAACAACACCAAAATTGCCAACGCTAATGAAATGGAGAGAAGAAAATATGTTATTGGCTTAGAATAAAAACCAATACCATTTAAAATGTTAGAATAATATTTTATTTTTGTGTTCCTACAAAAGTCTAAAAAAAAATGGGAGGAGATTTTGATTCTAAAATTTGTGTTTTTAATGTTTTATTGTGTTTTAACGGTGAAAATGATAAAGTGGGTTATGATAGCTAACAGAGTAAACTACAGGTGGATAAAGTGTTAATTTTCAAATCACAGGTAGGCAATATGTAAACAGACTAAACCACAAGTAGGTAAAATGTACTTTCTCCTTTTAATTATAAAGCCAGAATTATAAATTGTTTTTTCAATTTTTTATCTCAGCCTTCCAAATAGATATTTTAAAAAAATATAAAAATATAAAAAGTTACTTTAATTTGTTTTGACAAACGAGATGAAAAATTGAAAATGCAACACTTTCAATTTTGGTTGTCTAAAACTTTTGCATTATACAACTATTGCACTTGATCTAAGTCCATATATGACAATCTCCCACACTTTTAAATCCCTAACATCCAATTCGACCCAGTATTAATTAGGGTTTTTTGCAATTATTAATAAAACCCAGTTTGATCCAGTATATACCTGATGTGAGACTCAGACTCAGTACATACACTTATCAAAATTTAGAGCATCACAATTTCCCCCACTTAAATTTCTAACGTCCTCATTAGGGGCATATGTCCAAGCCTACACGGGATTACTGAATTGGCTCTGATGCCATTTGGAACAACCCAAAGGAAACGCTAGCCACATCTGCGCTTATATCGCAAAAGGACTAGTCAAATTACAATTAAGACTCCTTATAATTGTTAATAAATCCTACTTTGACCAAATGTCGTGTGACTAGAGTAGAAAATTTTTCTCTAATCTATATTTGTTGCTTGAGATAACCTTTTGGCTGTATTTAACCTTTGTGAGACTAGTGTCTCTATATTATTTTTGTAAATTTCAAATTTGTTAGAGAAATTTTTTCTTTGTCGTCGCCCGTGATCGACATAAGCCAAAGGTTGAATCATGTAAATTATTGGTATGTTTTTGGTTGTGTCTATTTTCGTTCAAGTTTTCTCATTGTTATTATTTGTTTTGTCAGACTTTTCACAAGTCCATAATAGTTTTTACAATCAATATTTATGTGGGGTTACCATCCAGAAGCCCTTTGCGCAACCGGTTCTAAATTTCTAATTATTTCAATTGGTGAAATCTTGTGGAATAAATGACATATGATCAAATATCACCTCACCAAAAAAATTGATTTATTGGTGTTTTGGCGGGACCGTACAAAACTGTCTGACCAAGCAGATGTATATATATCTCTGTTCCTATATATATATATATATATATATATATATATATATTATTATAACTTGGTAATTCAGGTTTTCCTTTTCTGAATGAACGATGGTTCTTGTTTATGTACCAGATGTCCTGAATAATATTTTGAGCTTGGACTTGGATAGAATTTTGGGGATACATCCACATCTCATCAAAGACGATGAAGGGATGACGCCTCTTTCCTATGCAGCATCTATAGGATACCTTGATGGGGTTCGCTACTTATTAAACAAATCTACATATTGCAAATATGAAAGTGACCAAAAGGGTTTCTTTCCAATTCACTGGGCATCCAGCAAAGGACATATCAAGGTAATTCAAGAATTTCTCCAGCGATGTCCAGATTCGGTTGAGCTGCTCAACCATAAAGGTCGAAACATTTTGCATGTAGCTGCTATGAGTGGGAAAGCCAAAGTGGTAAATTATATGCTCAAAATGCCTGAGCTTGAAATTCTTATAAATGAAAAAGACGATGATGGAAACACCTCTTTACATTTGGCCTCCATGAATGGGCACCCAAAGGTCGTGAGCAATCTGACATGGGACAAAAGAGTTGACTTACACTTGTTGAACAAAGATGGCAAGACAGCTCTCGACATTGCGGGGAAGTACAGTGGGAAAGTGCCTTCGTTTCAAGAGGTATGTATGTTATCCTTAAAGTTTGAAACAATTGCAGATCCCCCCAATATGTCATAGCAAACTTTCTTTTAGACACATTTACTTTATAGCTATTAGCTTATCACTAGAAATCCTTACAGAAAAGAGGAGTTCTAGTTTCTGATACAACCCTCGGCTATTATATTCGAGGAGACTTTGGAGGGATTTTGAACAAATCCATTTTTAGAAGTATTTTGCAATTTAACCTTTTTTGAAACTCATCTCCTCACCAAAGAGGCTAAATATCTCAATAGTTTCCAAATAGGTTTTTTTTTTTTTTTTTTTTTTTTTTTTTTTTTTTAAAAATACTTAAAAAGACTTTTATAAAAAAAAAAAAGAGGGTAGTATCTGAAACTAGAACTC